>JANPWX010019566.1:845239-874629 GCA_024734555.1 Trochalopteron elliotii
GGCTCCCTCCGTCCCCGCTTCGCCTGCGCCTCCGCCGGGCGGGGCCCAGGTGTGCCCGCCCCTCCCGCCCCGTGGAACCCACGCGTGCACGGCTGGTGGCCGCTCGCTCTCCTCAACGCGACTCGGCCGGCCGCGGAGGCTGCCTTGGGAAAGGACAGTTCTCGTCCTGTGAAACTTTCGAATCGCTTGCCGATGTCGGCAAGAGCCGTTTGGGACCCGCAGTCATAGGAATAGTCAATTTGCAGGTTCACCGAGCGCTCATCCTTGGAAAGGGACAGGGTTGCACAATAGTTTTCCAGATTAGAAAAAATATTCTACTATACAAGACCAGGTTCAAATTAAAAATTATTTCAAATTCTTCCCCACCTCCTACCCCCATAAGTTTTTACTGTGAAATAGTCTGATTTAATTTGAATTGCTGGAGCATCTAGAGGCCACTTTTGCATGCACATGCATCAAGTGAAGAGACATATGTTGCACACAACCCTTAAGAGTTTGGTGGCTGAAATGGCTAAGCATTCCTAACCCCTGTAGTGAGATTTCTAGCAATGTTTCCTACAGCTATACAAACCATCAGTGCCTCCAGCAGCACAAAAGCCTATTATGAAGCACCAAGCACAAAGCACTCATACTTCTCAAGGAACCAGAAAGCATCAGAGACAATTCTCAAGTCTGATCTTTGCTTGCATGTCATTAACACAGTAATGACATTGTCTCCTATAGCTACTGGTAATATCTGCTGCACTACAGGTATGGTTATTAACAAACTTTTTGCACCAATGAGAGCAGGTCTCTAGCTGCCATGGCTGGTGAGATGCTCTCTCTTTAGGAAGAAGTTGTCACCACACAGACCTTGTTTATGTACTCAGCATTGTAATTTTCCTCTGAGACTAGACTTCAACATGCTGAAAAGTTTTGTTAAGTATTCAGCAGGCTATTAACTTTGGAAAGTGCTGGATTTCATCATCTACCTGTTCAAAGCAAGCTACTAAGTGTTTGCAGATGACCAAAAAGCATGTTCTGTTACAAGCTCTTATAGATGGTTTAGCATCTATATGCCAGTTATGGTGACAGGTCTTAGTAGTTTTCTCACCTATGCACGGGCCACATCCGGGCTGGACAATGGCAGTCTTGAAACAATGTGCTCAAACTGCAGGTGTCCTCCTCTGGTGGTAGAAAAGGATTGACATACATGGACCACTGATTAGAGAGCAGATCAGAATGCAAAATTAATCCTTTCAGTCCTGTGGCAGTATATCTGCTATAGCTTCATTATAAACCAGGTTTTACTCATCTTTTGGGGACACAAACTGCCTGTTACGTGTCTGCAAAACCTGTCCTGTCCTCAGCCAGTTGCCCAGATACCACTGTAAGAACCAAGATTAACTTGAAAGCAATGAAAACTTCAAGCAAAGGGTGATCTGGTAAGATTTATGTCTCTGTGGGTGACACCTACAACCGCAGGCATGGAGAGTCTTCTTCAGTGGGAGAGTGCTTGCTGCTAAGAGCTACTACATCTGCAAATTGGAAATCACTGCTGCTTTGCATCCCTATACTCAAAAATTGCTGGTTAGGATGTCCTCTGCAGCAACTCTAGTTACTGACCCCTGAAGGAAAAGAGCAGAAAACAGCAGTCCTGAGCTTGTGGGAAAAGGCTGATCTGTGCATGAGATGGAATTATATGAAGGTAAAATGACAGCAAACATTTTAAAGAAAACTATTTTTGAGTCCACCTTCAGCAAACTGATGTAGTTAAAGCAGCAATGTTTTTTCAGTTTTTGTTTTCTGTTAGTGACTTCAGGCATGCTCGCTCAGTCCTGAAATACTGACTTGTCATTTATTCAAGGATAATGTCATTATTTCTCCGTCAGTCATTCTTGCTCTAAATAGAAAATATAGGGAATATTCAGTAAATCTTATGAACAGGCAAATATTGAAGGTCCAGGGAAGATCACGTGTTTAATAAATGTAACTGCTATGAGACTTGGCTATAGAACTCTGGTCTGAGACATGTTTATGTAATCACACACAGATGTACTGAATTGCATTAGATAGGGAAGTACTTTTCACATCCTTCAGTCTGGAAAAACTTCTGTTTCCAGAACAAGCTGTGTAAGTTCCATGTGCTCAACTTAGTGAATTGATTCAAATCATAAGTATGCTTAACATGTGCAGACGTTGATATATTTATTTCTCAGCGTTCATACAATTTCAACTGAGTGGCTGCAAGATTAGTCGTACAAAACCAGAAAGGTTTAACATCTAATTCCTCTTTAGTCTAGGCCTGGAAAGTACCTCTGGTGTTTTTAATTAAAAAAAAAAAAATCTGGGAATTTGCACTTAAGATGTCTCTTCACTCTATCATTTCTCTATGCAGCATACTCTGGTGTAGGTAGCAATGGCTAATTTCATTTTGGATTGGAAATGTAATGAAATTTTCAGTCAATGGATGCTTTGAACGAAATATTCTATGAGATCACTACTAATTCCTGTGGGGAAAAAAATGGCATTCTTTAGCACTATCTGAGATAGGAATAATAAGAGACCTTGAACAGTATTTTCACTTTTTATTGATCAGCTTTTATTTCCTAGAATCCCACCATTTGTTGTAGATTGCTAAAGCATGTGTACATGACAAGGAACAGCTCCAACAATTCACAAATAATAAAGTACTCTCTGGAGTTTGGCTTTTTGCTCATTTGTTACATACATACTCTCTGAAGTTTGCATGCTGAGCATCTCTGTTCAGAACAGGATGCAGAGGAATCTGAGTAAATAACATTACCTACAGTTAGAAAACATGATGTTTTCCAGAGAAATTTTAGACACATCAGAAATCTCACAGAAAGAAAGCATCCCTACCCATAAAGCTATGTCATTTTTGTTCTGTGGCAGTGCTTCTGCCTTGGTTCAGTCCTGTCTGGGCTCCTGCAATGATGCAGCAGTAGTTCATGATATCCTGTGAGCGACAAACTCCTCTAAAACCTCTAAGTTCTCAAGGCAAAAGAGCAGATATTTCCATGGAAATTCTCTCTCTGTTTCAGCCTCCTGTTGTCTGGACCAGAGGATATCCTAGTCCATCTGAAGTGTAGCAGATTGCTGAAAAGTTAATGTCAGCATAGTGCTCCTGGGAGCCAAGCTTTGGCTCTTCATGGCTTTCTGCCCATTCCCAGCCCCTAACAGCAGGACTGCAAGGCCAGGACTGAAGGAAAAATGGGTGCCCATAGGTGCCTGAGCATATTGAGGATTAGGAATATATCCACAAAAATAGAGGAAATGGTTGATTAGCATAGCCTCTATGGCAAAATCTAAGTCAGATCAGGCTGTTTAGACAATGCCTGCTCCAGAAATAAGAGCAATGTCTGCCCAAGTGACCAGGGCTCAGGGCTCTTTGTGAAAGAAGTTTTGGGTTTGTCCTGGCACTTGTAACATCCATGTTGCCCTGAGATGACTGGACTAGGTTTTGCAAGATGCTTCAGGTAGTTATTGCCAGAGATGCATAGGAGTTCAGTGCATTAGTGACTAATCCAGCAACAACTCATACAGAACCATAAGCCTCTGTGTTACTGTTGAGAGTCTTACAAATCACAAACTGTGAGATGCATCAAAGAGAGTTGGTGGCTCTGTGAAGCATATGGAGTTTGTCTGGGGCAAGCATGGGGGCAGAAGCTTGCCAGGAGGGAGGGAGATCAGGAAGGCCTGATGGGAGGCCAGGAAGCTGATGGTTGTGACTTCACTGTGGTGAGGGAGGCGAGACAGTGAGGAGGAGCTATGGCTTTGTGGTAAGCGCAGGCTCGGGGATGGCTGCAGGTTCCATGGAGGGAAGGCAGTGGGGGCATCTCCCATGGAATGGCTGCAGCACTGGACACTCCTATGTGCCCTTCAGCTCTATGGAACCCCTGTGCTGGAGCCTGGGGCTGGGTCAGCACTGCTGCTTCAGGGAACCTCTGTGTTTATGCTGCCTGAACACTGCTACTCATTCAGCCTTTTGTTTTCCAGGTTGTTGAAAAAACATTCATTTTTAGGGTGTTAAGGGATGACTGGATAGAGAATGCTGTTCTGATTTGTCTCTTCATCAAGCACAGAGCTCTGGTCTGCCATGAAATGACTGGAATCCCCCTTCTCATGAGGACACAGGGAAACAAGAAAAGCTTTACCTCCACCAACTGCAGCTGCAGCTGTTGGGTCCATTGCTCCAGCACCTACCTCTTTGGCTATAACTGCAAGTTCCAAAGATTATAAAAACCTGCTCCAACTGCGATCCTTAGTCCATAGACAGCATTTAAAATCTATAATTTAGCCTGTCTGTGCCCTTCCATCTTGAACTGGATGATATTTGTACACCAACAAATTGAGTGCCATACTCATTCACAGGCTTAAAAAAATAAATTGCTCAGAAAAAGTGACATAGATGCCTCTGTACTGTATATAACTTTGCATATCAGTTTGGTCTGTTTAAATGTTAGGTCTTACATGGAGCTCCTGGAGAGAGTCCAGCAGAGGACAATAAAGGGGCTGAAATATCTCTCTCACAAGGAAATGATGAGGGAGCTGGGCCTGTTCAGCCTCAAGAACTGACAACTGAGAAGGGACCACTACAACATCTATAAATATCTGAAGGGATGGTGCCAAGAGGAGGGAGCCAGGCTCTTCTTGGCAATGCCAGTGGTACCAAGCAATAGGATAAGAGACAATGTACAGAAAATGATGTTCAGGAATTTCCACCTGAACATGAGGAAGAATTTCTTTATTCTGTACGTGACTGAGTACTGGAACAAGCTGCTCAGAGAGGTTGTGGACTCTCCCTCACTGGAGATATTCAAGAAGTGTCTGGACACAATCCCATGCTATGTGCTCTGGGATGACCCTGCTTGAGCAGAGAGGTTGGACGACATGATCCACTGTGGTCCTTTCCAGTCTTACCCATTCTGTGATTCTGGGGGCTTTGAGAAGCTGCTGGAAGTATCATTTGAACAAAGTAAATAATGCCAAGTGAAAAATTCAGTGCTACATTGGAATTTTTCCTTCAAGAGACAGTATTTCTTACTAGACTCTTAATGTTTTTATTTTTGCTTTTGACCCCTTCTCTCTCTTCTAGAGCTTCAGCAGCAGAAGTCACTAAAAGTTTTTCAAGAGGTGCCATGTCCGCAATAGGATGGGTAACACACACACAAACCAAAAGGGGAAATACTGTGGGACTGAAGCTTTAACTGACCAAAACTGAAAAAAAAAAAACCAACAAAAAACCAAAAAACCAACCCCAAAAACCTGGCCTTTCCAAAACACAGGATAGAGCCTGTAATACTAGCTGAACAATAAAGAATTTGGATATATTTAGTTAATGAAAGTTCTTGCTGGAAGGTAAGATTGGGTCATTTATGTCTGTACAATAGCAGCCCCAGTGTAGAGCATATGAATACCAGATGGCTGGAACTGTTCCATTAATGAACTGATGCATTCATTGTTCTGTATTTGATTTTGTAGCTTTTTGCTTATAATGATTTGATTGCACCATTAAAAACATTCAATAACCTCAGAATTCCTCAGAATGCAAAAGAGGAGATGCCTCTGTTCCCACTGTCCACAGACCTGCAGGTGTGCAACACCTCTGTCAGTCAAGCTAATGAACACATTTTATGCTGTTTTCTTAGTTCTTCCATTTAAATAATGTATGCAGGATCCATGCATAATATATTCTTCCAAAGCACAGGAAAATTCATTCCAGGTGGCACTCCATTATAGTCAACAGGGTTATCCTGTGATGGAAATGTAGGACAAAAGAAAATCGTAGCTGCAGGTACATGGGGAGAAATTCCTTCCAGATATGCACAAATACAGGAAAAATGTCAGGCACTAGGAGATACACTTTTCCTCCAGAGCAGATGCCTCCTTTATTAAACGTAATTCCTACTGCAATAATCTTTCCGGTCTCCAAGCTTAATAAATGAACAGTCTAGGAACCCACTTCTTGTGTCTGTTACCACAAGCAGATTAATTTTTCTGGCTTACACAACTCCTCTGTAAACTTTCCCTCTGCTCCAATACTCAACTCCAACACTGACTTTATCTTCACTGTGGCTCTGTAGACACTTTTTGTCACAAAAATGTCTAGTGTAGTTAGGTGACAAACGTATTTCTGTCCTTTGTGGCTCCTTGCTGTTCCTCATGTCTGAACAGATCTAATGGACAGGGACAAAGAAAAAAAAATCAAAGCTGGAGTATTAGAATATAGCAGTGAGCAAAGGCTTTCTGTGAGAGCAGGGCTTCTGCTATACACCTGTCTTTGAAAGCCTGGAGAGACTCCAATCCTCCATGTCAGAAGTGACACCAGGTCTCTTATTTCTTATTTTACTTCCATTTCAGCCCATTCAAGGTTGCACTTTCTCGGGTTTTTTGGGTTTTCTCTCTTGCCTAAGATTTAGGTTGGTGGTTCGGCTGGTGGTGGTTCAAGTGAGTCTTTTTCTGCTCTCTGTCCCTCTGAAGCCTTTGGGCTCAGTGTGAGAACGAAGAGGAGTCTCCAGGTCTTGTTGTTTCTTGGATTTTTGCGTGTTTATTATTTCTTATCTTACATTTCTCTCTGTGCCTGGCCGAGATGTTCACAGCAGCTCAGACACAGGGCGACTCCCCTTGTGATGGGAGGTCGCTGCCTCTTATACAGGTAGTTATGTGTCTATTATTTACAATTTTGTGCCAATGCCTATTATCTATACTAAAAAGGTCATTTCTACTTTGACCCAATCTCCTTAGCCTACTTTGTGCCCATGTCACATCAGAAGATGGATGCCAAGGGAGAGCAAGAAGAACCCAGGGCACCGCCCTAAAATCTCCATCTTGTCCCCTATTCACTTCCATTCTAAAAATCCCAAAACTACAAAATTTTCCACCCTGTGCATTGCTAAATTACTATTTTCACACCTTTGTGACTTGTAATTCTTCTCTCAATGTTAGAAGCTTTTTCCATGGACTAAAATCAAAGCCTGTGTCTTTCTGGGCTCTGTGCCAGGCAACCCCCCTGGACAGACCCCCCTGTCCAGGATTCAAACTCTCTTTCTCGGGTCTGCTGAGGTCTGTGACCATCCAGGGCAACTAAAGGAATGCCCTGGACTCCGACAGCACTTGTTAAGAAAGGTAAATTAGAGTAAAATAAATAAAAAGCCAAAACAAACCAACCAACCAAACAAATCCAATTTAGAACAAACAGGAGGGGAGAAGTGGAAGTAGACAAGTGTGGATGCAGACTGCTCACAAGACACGAGGCAAGTTTTTCTCTTCTCTGGGGTTCCTCTGCCTCCTTTTTCACCTAGCTCCTCCAAACTCCTGTTGGTGTTGGTAGAGATTAGTTATCTCTGATACTGCTTTTTGGGGCAGGGCCACACCAAGGAAGAAGCAGAGCTCAGGTGGTGGGGGGGAAATTTTCATGTCAACCCTCCTTAGCATGAAGGCAGGAGACATGAATACCAGATAACAGAGCTGGAAGCCCATTTTTCAAGGCACTACGTTTCCGTAAGAAGAACTTCCCAGGTTTTTCCTGGGATGGTCTGTCAGGTTTGCTTCTCCTGAACTTCAGCATCATGTCTCAGGGACACTAAGGACAGGGAATGATCTCCAGCTATAAGAATGGTACTCACACCAGCTCATTACTTGTTCCACAGACACTGTTGGGGTTATCTAACACCCATCCTGTAGGTGTTGGGCACACAAGGAAGCTGCAGGAAATGCTTCTGTGTCTTTCTGGAATAGGGGTGAGGACACTCTGGGGCACCCCAGATGGAAAGACATGTGTAGGTTTGCATTCAGTTCCTCACCCAGAGAGAATAAGCTAGGATGATCAAGATATCTGAAGGCTTCTCTCAGCCCCACAGGAGCAAAGCTCATGTAATCCTTGAGCTGAACTCTTAGGAGTGCTCTGCTGGCTGGCTGCCACAGCACTGCTTTCCAAACCACGCTGATGCTGTGCACTCAGTGAAATGCCCCTGCTCTGCCTCACAAGCACAGAGGAAGACCTTGGGGTGAGTCCAGCCTTGTTAGTTAATAATTGAAGGCCTGGTTGCCTGCTACTCCCTTTGCCATTTAGGGCTTAACCACTGCTTGTGTTTACAATCCCACACGTAGTATTTGCGGCATTTGTTTGCAATTGTTCTTGTAGTTCCTTTGTGTTTCTTTCACTGGGCAGGCATAGTAAGGGCTACAATGGAAAACAAGTAGAAAGCCATTTGTTTAATACCAGTAAAGTGTGGGGACAGAGTCCTTGACCTCATCAGCTAAAGCCACTTTAAATCTGATGGAAGTCTAACCCCATATTTTAAAAAGATGAGCATGCCTTTCTTGGTGGCACATCTACTTTTTTGACCAGCTGCCAGAAGTTGGCTGGCTTGTTCTGTGATTTCCCAAGATTTCTAGATGCCCAGCTCTCCTTTCAGTAGGAAAAAGGTGTTCAAAGTGTGTGGTAATTTCCATAGTAACATTTTGGGGACATACTTGCCCTGATGGTGACCTCCTCAGCACTGAGAGTAACAAAAAATAGCTCCAGCTCTGGCTTTTGAGCTGTGCCATAAAAAAACCTGGGGCCTCATCAGATTTTGGTTTTTAATTTTTCCCTTCAGGAGGCTCTCAGGCAGCACAGAACAGTCACCCAGGAGGGGCAGGGAGGAGGCTGAGGAGGGCACAGCCTCTGCCAGGACCCTGTGCTGGGGCAGTGAAGTTAGGAGTGAGAAAAGCAAAAGTAAAGGAACAACCACGTTCCCTGTGTCATCACCCACACGCCAGAAGGGGTTGAGTGCAACAAAGGGAAAAGTGAGGAGAGATGTCAGGTGCAAAGATGAGATGTTTCTCTATGTGTTTGTTTATTTATTTCTCAGTACAGAGTTGGTAACTAGCAGTTTTTAAATTGGCAATAGAGTACATTGGTTGAGATTTCCAGTCACAGAACTGGGGTTTTTACACCACGACAGAAATAGCCTGTTTGGTAGGCAGAAGAATATGGGTTACTGGTACCTGTAGTTTTGTTGATGCTAGTAATGGGTATCAGGTTGTTCAGGACTAGCAATGTTTGAATTCAAGTCCTTGCTCTACCATGGCTTAAGATCTTCAAGCAAAAAGCATGTACATATTTTTATGAAAAACATGTTTTATCAGTCTTCAATTTTGCACACAAAGGATGAGTAGCCAAGACAACCTCTGTGGCAGCTATTACACTTGTGGTCAGACTTAATTAATGTCCTGGTTTAGGGCAAATTTGGGAAAAAATCTTTGAATGGGGTTTCTTTACAATAGCAAATTCAAGCAGCCTCTCCTTCAACTGGTTTGGGAAAAGATTTTCTTGGAGAAAAGTGGAAAAAACTATTTATTTAACAAATAAAGTGCCCACAAGCATAAAAAATGAATAATATGAAACAACAAAACATTTCACCGTTCTGAAGAGAGACGATAAATTAATTTTCCCTGGGCCTTCAAATACAGAAATACGTAATATATTGAATGAAAAGGGCCAGCTTGATTGTGCATCAGTCTGAACAAGAAACATCTTGCCTTCTAGAAAATAATAACTGTGTTAAATGGAAGGGAAGAAGGTGTGCTTCATTACAGGAACGAGGCACTGACCTCTGCAGAGGTTAACAGGCAATGTACCAAATGGAGATTTTTTTGTTCATTAGGAGGAAACATGAGAGTATAATTAGAAACAGGCCATGCTATATGGTTTTACCCACTACTACTATTCAACAAAGTAGAATAGACAAAGGTATTCACTAGTGTTGGGACTGAATTAACAACCAGAAATTGAACAGTGAGTGATTAAAATGGGAATTAATTTTTTTTCCCTAAAGGAGTATGGAGAAAAACCTGTAATTGAGTATTTGCGCTTAACATTAGCAAAATAATGGTAATTTTTACGAGCATGATTTTAAAATTATTTTATAACTAATGAAGAGGAACATGCACCATTTGAATGCTCATTAAGTGGATGCAGTAGTCAAATGCAATAGGAAATCTTTATTGTACCACCTGAGACTGATCTCTTCCAATTGTTCTGGAACCTGTCCACAGAAGATCCTGGGCCAGTATTCAGTCTCCAGATCATAAGCTGTGCATGAAATCTGAAAACAAAGACTTTTTCTTTCTTTGAGGTAGGTGCATGTGCCCTGTGAAGGTTAATGGGAACTGCAGAGGCCTTTGCCTTACAAGGGGGTTAAAACCCCACATTATTAAATTGGTCAACCAGAAATCTGGTCTTTAGCAATTACATAGATATATTGAAATTTAGGGTTTTCCCTTCTCAGGAGAAACTCTCAAAAAAAGTTGCAAAATGTTGAAGTTGAACGGGAAGAAATGGGTCAGGGTGCAAGGTTGTTTGTCTCTATATGCTGGGAGCCCTTCTGCTGAATTACACACACTTGTGGCCACTTTCTTAAGCTATGTAACATCAAAGCTTCACAAATTTGCCTTGTTCAGCCTGTTGTCTGTTGAACTTGTTCTAGTTGGGAAGAACTCCTTAAGCCATGGATTTGACCCAATCTCTCGGTCAAAGAAATTACTCCTGACACAGGTAGAGTAAGGCTTGAATCACTGGAAACAGCAGGATCACTCTGCCTCTTTCCATTTGGCTGGTATCTATTGGACAAGATTCATAGCCTGAAAAACAAATAAGCAAAAATAATCCTTCTTTTCAGAAAAACTCCTTCAGGTACCATTTAGAGTCACTGACCTATCATCCCAGCAATGCACTTTACTTTCTGACAAACAGTAAAAAATACATATCCTTGAAAATTGCAATGACAAAAAGGAAGGATTCCCTTTATGTGACTACAAAGAATCTATCTTTGCTCTTCAAAGTGTGTATGAGGACTATGAGCAGCTAAATGAGTCAAGTGAAATCCACTTCTCTGGGCTCTTCCCAGACAAGGGTGAACACTGTTGCATGGTAGTGAATCTTCTTTCAACTCAGATAAGGTGTGCTTATGTGATCCTGTGAGCACTGAATAAGTGAAACTACCTATTGTGTGAGAGATAGGAAAAATCCTGATGCAAAATTATTTAAAAAAACCATTTTTGAGAGGACTGGCATTGTGTACATCCTCTAAATTTTAAATAACAATCTGTACAATGTGCTAAATAAACCTTTTGAGTACCATGATTTATTACACCTTCCTGAACTTTGCTAGGACAGCTTTTCAATTTGTCACATTAAAGAATACATTCTCAGCCAAACTGCTCTGGACCTTGTTATTCTCTTTTTCCTTTTTGAACTGTGACCCATTCTTTGTGCCTAGTATAATTCAGCCAAGCTTTTACCTACTAGTAAGTGAAAGTTAACATTTTTTTGAGAGGTAGTACCTAATAAGAAGAGGACCATGAAGTCATTCACACAGCTACATGCATAACTTGCGTGAGCTCCAGAAATCAGTAACTACCACAAAGTACAAAGGTTATCCAGGCAATGATGAGTTAATATTTGGGGTCAAAATCAAGTTCTCAGTGTCAGTAAAAAGCCAATGTAATTTAAGCTGCTTTTATATGCCACGCCACTGTCTGCATGCCTAGGTAGCTTGGCTTGTGACTCCCATTAATACCTGAAAGGAGGTGACAGAACAATATCCCTCATACTCAAAATAGGAATAGAGCCTTATATTTTAGCACATTCACAGGAAGCCTGGAGCAATGCACTCCTTGTGACTTGGGACTGGTGGTTTCCAGATGCTCTTTTGGTCAGCCATTCAAGCGAGGCTTGTGCATAGCGCTGCTCCTCAAATTGCAAACCTCCTCACATTGCTCATTCAGCAGAACAAATACCCGTGCTCCCTGGGATGAAGCCTGAGAATAAAAGGCAGCAGGACTTGCCTATTCTGCTTCCTACTGAGTCAGGAACTTGGGCTTTGTTACGCCAAAAATTTATTCACTTTACATTGCTGTAAGTACAAAATACTCTGAATACAAGAAATAGATTACCTCTCATAGTAAGTGTGCTGCCTGTGCAGAGCAGGGAAGGCTCCTTTCAGCATCCTTGGCATGGTGAGAACATGCCTCTTTGTGTCTGTACCATCCCATTCTAGTTTCCACTCTGCCTCCAAGAATCTACCGAGAACAGTGAATCTGCTTCTCTTCTACCCGCATATGGATTTTACCTAGAGGAGGATTATCTTCAGGTGGATAGCGAATGGTTGCCTGTAAAAATAGTATCTGTTTTCTAAAAAGTCACCATCCTTAGAAACTCTCATCAACATGGAGTAGTGGAGATTAGGCTGTAGGGAGGAGAAGTGGGGGAGGAGGGTGGCATGTGTGACTCTGGGACTCATCTGTGAGCTGGGCACCTGGTACAGTCCAGAACAGCTCCCAGGATTTCTGGAGCATGCTAGGGTCAGAGGTTTCAAGAAGAAAATCCCTCAGAATATGGAATTAAGGGGGAAGCCCTGAAAACTCTGAAATTAATAACTCCAGTCAAAAAATATATATTCTCATTTCAAGTGTTCCATTTAGATGCATCAGTGCAAAACTTGGTCAAAGCAACAGTAGGGATTTGTAAATTCTTTGAGGCATGAACCAGGCTTTGACAGTCTCCAGAAGAGTGAAACATCAGTTTTAAGTGGAACCCACAAGTCCTATAGTTTAAAGCAAATAATGCAGTTGGTGCACAGCCCCTCCATAGATCTTTAGCTGTTGGAAGCATGTGGTTCCTGGCTTGGAGTTCCAAATGTTCTAAAAGGTACGTTGGCATAAAGTACTCTTACTACTTACCACATCTTGCTACACACTCTTACTGACACAGACATTGTCCTGGTTTCAGTCTATGCAGCACACTTCCAGCTCTGTGCAAACTGCTGTAATGACAAATAGTGTGTCACTGCCATAATGACACAGACATGAGCTGGAACTCCTTGGTGACATCACAGCCACAAGACTGGCCTTGCTTTGCCAGCTGGCATTGGAAATGTCATGCCTGACTCTCACCAATACAGAACACAGGACATGCAGTGCAGGGCCACAGAACAGGGGGAAAAATAGGGGCCTCTGTGACAAAAGACGGCCAATCTCCAACAGCAAAACAAATCCTGTGCTGGGATTTTGAAATCATCATGTCACAGCTTGGAGCCACTCTGTAAAAGCTCCACCCACTGCTGTGCAATGGCAGACTTGGTGACTCACAGGTGGCAGAACTGTAAAAAGCCAGGAAACCATCAAATAAGCACAGCTGTTACTTATAAAGTTCCCCTTCCACCCTGCAGCAAACCTGAAAGCAGGCTACCTCTGAACATTCCTCCCACTCTGGTCCATGAGGCACTTGATATATGGATAGATTGGTGCTGGGGACAACACCAAAAATGCAAACCTGGCTATAAAACCTTCTATTACCTCCACCACTCCCAGTGTGCTGCTGCCATTCAGTAAAACTGTGCTAAGAAGATGCCTTTAATTGAATCACATGGAGTGAAAAGACTGGGTATAGAGCAGAAATGTTGGAAGGCCGTGTAATGTTCTGAGATTTTAGAGCAAAAATTTATTAAAAAGCAAAAACCCCTGAAGCTGGCACAACCAAATGTCAATAATAATAATAATATAATTAAAAAATGCCTTTTGTCTTCAATATAATTTCCTGGGTTTCATTGTTTCCTTTTACAAACAACATTATCTGGAGAGCAGACAAAATGTCCATTTTGTCCAAGAACTGTGATGCTCTCCAGTCATCTATATGCTACAGGAATGTACAGGCAGAACAAATGACTTGTGGTTTTTTTTTTTTAAAGTTTTCACCATATCTGAAGACCTTCCTCAGATTAATGTTTTAAAAACAAGCATATTTGTCTTTCATTTTTTTAAAAACTATAGTAATCAGTGATGCCATAAATCTCCCCTGCCAGCAGTAAAAGATTTGTTTTGCCCTATAGGCATGACTGATTTTAGATTTCATGTTAAGACTTGATCAATACATGGTTTGTGTATCTGAACATTTCAGTGAAAAAAGGTAGGCTAGCTTTCAAAGACTGAGGTAGCTGCTTGAAGCAGAAATGTACATGCCAAAGGACACACATTCCTCCTTCTAATTTGAGTCTCTTCCTTTCAAAGTACACTCACCTTTTTTATCTGTGTCTACTTCAAAATGCCAGTCAGTTTAGTCTATGAAAGAGTCTGCTAAGCTAGGTCTAATAAACACCTCTCTCATACTGAATATCTCTGGTAGTAAAAGTCCTCCAGTGCTGTTTACAGACAATATCACCTTCTTGTGTCTTTGAGAGGCCTGCTCTGAGAGAAGCAACTAGTACTGACCTTGGTAGAAGAGAGCATTTATCAGTAGGAGTGGGAGAGCCATAGCTGTAAACATGTAAACAAGACCAAACCATAGTGGTGTTAAAAGGCTTGTGTCTGTGTTGAAAAAAAACAAAAACCCAAACCCAAACTCACCAAAAATTACACATCTCTGCTCTTTTGTTTAATCTTAAACTGTATAGCCTTTGCCTTGTGCTGTTAGTGAGCAACAGGTTGCATGAAAGTTCTTGTGAGTCATGGCTACTAAAGTGTTCTTTTCTTTCTCACCTGCTTGCTTACCCTTCACTGCATCTTAGTCTTTCTACTGCAGCAGCATCTCTCCTGCCTCTGAGACTCCACCCAAGGGGATCAGGACTGCATTATGCCAGATATGAACAGATATTCATCTTTTCTAAAGCTTTCACTCTAAATAAGCAGAGAGCGGGAGACAGGGAAGAGGTATAGTCTTCATTAAGGAATGAGGGATTTAGTGATTTGCTCAAAGCTGTCCATGTAATTGCTGTCAGAGCTAGCAACTGAAAACAGGATTGTGGAGCTCCCAAGTGCCAGAATGAAGAAAATGGACTTGTCCAAAATTTGCCTAGCTCTGATTACAGAACATAAAAATATGCTTTAAAAATAAACTCAAAGATTTTTATATTTGATATGTATCAAAACATGCACCAATAAAATCCCTTCTTTCTCAAATGCAGATTCTGTGTACGGACATAAGTGAAGAAGAAGTCATAGTTTAAGTGGGTGAAGTTTGGTTTGCTCATCTTAAACTGTGCCTGTTTACATATGGCTGAATTAGAGGTATTATGTCTTTCACAACATACCTCATTAATATTTTTGTACAAGTGTGTCTACACCACAATCTCCAACGGCTCTCTATTACTCTGTTTTTCACTTGTTAAACTTTTCACCTTCCTGTTGAGTTCCTAATGGAACAGTTTCCTAATGTTCTGGTTCTGGGATAGTGTTTTTGGTCTTTTTTTTTTTTTTCTTTTTTTTTTTTTTTTAAGTGTATGAAGAATGTCCAGCACTTCAAGCAAAAGCTTTAGTAATAAATACTTAACACTAGGACGGATCCCTTTGCCCTTCCTCATTCTGAGGTTCCTCTTTTGATTTCAAGAGCAGAATCAGCTGAGCAAGACACTACTCAGCACAAATAACATTGTCAGAAGGACCCACAAAGCAGAAACAGAACTCCTGTCCTTCAGCCAGAAGGCATTGTAATTTCTGTGATGAAGAACATCATGTTGCACTTTTGTTCCTACAGTCACAGTAAGAGGAACAGTCAGTTCTCAGAAATACATGATTTTATTTTAAGGAGCGTTGCATGGTAGAGAGAGCTGAACTAACACTGCAGCTAGGCTCCTGCAAAGAAAAATCAGGTCATGGAAAATGCAGAAAAATGCACTATATATAAGGCAGAATATGTACTGGAAAAGAAAGACAGTGCTGCAAGAAGCGCCTTCTTTACTGAGGAATGGGTTGAGGGAAAGGCGAAAAGGCACACTGGAAGAATAATTGACGTTATCCAGATACAGCAGACATTAAGCTCTATGTGGGACAATTGGATATCAATCTAGTGAGCAAGAACTTGAGAAACAGAGACATGTGGAGGACTGCTCAGGAAAGGGAAAAAACACAATGAAAACTCTTGCAAAGCTCACTGGAAAACTCTAGGTAGGGGAATGAGGTGCCTGAGGAAGTGGACAGAGCAGGGAAATGCAAAGCAAAAGAAGTAAGTGAAGAAGCAAAAGAAGTAAGTGAAGAAGCAAAAGAAGTAAGTGAAGAACTAATGATTGAGCAGAAACTACAGTGAAGTGGGTAAATGCAGAGCCTTCTCTCAAGTGACAATCTGAAAAAGAAGAAAGGGGTGAATTGAAAGCAAAGGTGCAAAGCATCCTCACATTTGGGTAGAACAAAACAGAACAAAACAAAACAAAGACACAGGACTTCCAAACAGAGTTAGTTACACCTTAATACAAGATCCAGTGAAATGTGAGAACTTAGGCAAGATATCATTTATATCACTTTAATAGAAATGTCAGCAATAAAAGTTGCAGTTGAGAAGATGAAAAACAACAGATCTGGAGTCAAAAAAGTCATAGCACTAATGCCAAGGATATGTGGCATCCACAACTTAAAGGAAACGATGGCAGAGCTCAGCAGTGATACCCGAGAAAGAAAAGAGCATACTGAAAAACACAAAATTATTGTCAAAATGCTCCAAAATGGGATTGAAAGAACCATGATGTCTGGAAACAAGTCATGAACTATATCTAATCTGAAAAGTTTTCTGCAAGTGTTGCACTCCATGAAGCCAAAGGAGCAGTAGATGGAAAGTTTTGTGAACAGTTTGGATATAAGCTTAGCCCTGTACAAACCAGATACATCCACTTAGTGCACTCTAGATATATGCAAAACAAATCATTGGTTTCAAAGCTTGCAAAATAGCTTGAAGAAATCTTTGTTATTGACTCTTTTGATCCTAGAGAAGCTTGCCTGCTGTTATTTATAACAATAAGGAAGAGTAAAGTTAAGTGCTGCTTAAAAAGAGTAAACAGTGATTTAGCATAAACCCCCCTTAAAAATGTGGCTGCTTTTCCTTTCCATTGATATTAGGATTTGTCATGGATGGACAGTGTCAGTGTGCACTGACAATACTAATCCTGTAAAAGTGTGGATGCTGCCTCTACACATTGCCACATTGTGTCACAGTGCCCAAGTTCTCAGGAGTGGTCATAAAAGAAGGGCTAGATCGTAGAATCATTAAGGTGGGAAAAGACCTCTAAAATCATCCAGTTGTAAAGGTAGAACCACCATCATGATCATCACTAAGCCACGTATTCAACTGCCATTACCTCACTTTTTTTAAACATTTCCAGAGATGATGACTTCACCATTTTTCTGGGCAACCTGTTCTGATGCTTTGCAACCCTTTCAGGGAAGACATTTTCCTAATACCCATTCCAAATGTGGTGCAGCTTGTAGCCATTTCCTCTTGTACTGTCACTTGTTACCTGAGATAAGAGACAAATCCTCACCTGGCTATATGCTCCCTTCAGGTGGTTGTAGCGGGTGATAAGGTCTCCTCCAAGAATCTTTTTCTCCAGGCTAAACAGCCCCAGCTCCCTCAGCTGCTTCTCATCAGACCTGTGCTCCAGACCCTTCCCCAGCTCCACTGCCCTTCTCAGGACATACTCTAGCACCTCAGTGTTTTTCCAGTCGTGAGGGGCCAAAACTGGCCCCCTTTAAATATCAAGGTGTGACCTCACCAGTGCCCAGTACAGGTGGACAGTCACTGCCCTGGTCCTGCTGGCCACACTATTGCTGATACAGGCCAGGATGCCATTGGCCTTCTTGGCCACCTGGGCACATGGCTGGCTCATGTTCAGCTGTCTGTGGACCAGCAGCCCCAGGTCCTTCTCTGCTGAGCCAGTTTCTAGCCGCTCTGTTCCAGCCTGGTGTTGTTGTGACCCAAGACCAGGACTTGGCACTTGGCCTTGTTGAACTCATTCATTCAACTGGTATCAGCAGCCTGTGTTTGCATGGCTACCTAGAGAGCATGCACTCCACACAGATGGCTCTTTGGAAGGATGGAAGGATATATGCAAAAATAACCATCCTAAATTTTCCAGTTTCTGGCCAACTGATATTATGTCATGGCTGTGACCTGTGGTCACACCTTTTTCATGTGCTCAGCATCCAGTAGTTCCTTGAAGGGATGGACTATCATGCATCCTCAAGTTGACTGGGCTGCACATGTGCAGAGTGAAGTTCCTGGATGCTTTCAAGGGCCTCTGGGAGAAGCTAAAGGGCAGACAACCATCAGAATAACACATGCAAATTACTTCTTACTGTTCTCTCCTTATCTATGCACCTGACAGTAGGCTGAATGTATTTATCTTGTGCCAGCAGCACACATCAAATTACTATCACTGTGGGGAGTCCTGTAACCCCCCCTTATTCACATGACAGATTCATTTTCTGGTTATAAAATATTATCAGATCCAAGTAAGAATTAAATTGCATCTATTGTTAATTGACTGTGCTGTCTGCATTCCTCTGCCAGAAACAATGGAAGTATGCTTATTCTCCTGGAGGACACTGTCATAAAGGCACTTCCTGATTTCTTTGCCACAAGGCACTGACAGGTGAGCTGCCATAACTTCATGGCTCTTAACGTTCTCCTTTACTGTCTTTTAGCCAGCTAGGCTGCAGACCACTGTTGCCACAGATGCAGTCTTTTTGCATCCATCCCACTCCTTTTCCCATCCATTCTGCCATGTGGCATTTCTGAGCAGTTTTTTTTGTAAATTCACAGAACAGGTGAACATGTATAGGATGCAATGGTCAGCTTCTCATATTCATTTTGTGATAACTTCAGTGCACCAGGTTAGCTAACTTCTTATTAACACACTGGTATTGTAATAGGGTCCACAGTTTTGGGGAAAGGTTATATCTGCCCTTCTGCTGCTGCTGATAACACTGGAGGTCTAAGTCAGTAGCAGGTTGAGATTGTTGCAGAGTTTGCAGGGTTTGACTCAAGGAAGTGAGAATTCACTGCCTCCTCCAATATGGACAGAAAACATTTACAGATGCTCCCAGCAGAGTCTTCAAAGGGTGAGGCAGGAAAACATGTGTTGAACATGTGGACTTCTGTGGGAGGTGGTTCTGCTCAATGGATATTTTTCCTCTGTCAGTTTGTGATACAGACAGCAGACCCTGAGGGAATAGTGGGGTCGCACCTAGGACTGAAAGCTGTGCTTTTGCTGAAGCAACAGGCAGAGCTGCCATTGCAAGCATTCGTATTTCCAACATTTATACACCGCTAAACCACTGATTGGCTTTAGGGGGACAAACATGGTATTGCAAGAAAAGGTGAGCACATTCTGTAATGGACATTTCCTCAGCCTTGAGTCTTTTCATTTTGTAGAAGCTTGTCAACAGAGGGAGAAAGAAAGGCAACTCCTCCTGCTTTGCTTCACTGCTTTTTACCAACTAATTATCACTTATATGCTGCACTTGTATAACTGACTATCCCAAAATTAATTAAATCCTTCCAATCCTTAGAACTCCAGTTGGGTTGCTGTATTTAACCATTGTATTTAATCAGTCAGTAGCGGTAGCGGAAGGAAATTCTTGTTTAGAACAGAAAATCGTCTGAATTTTTCAGCTTCTCCTTGTATCTTCCAGAACCCAGATTCTTAAAGGGAAATCTCCTTACAGTTTGCAAACAGAAGTCATATAAAGAAGCCTCCTACTTGTTCTTCATGCAAATAACACCACAAGAACCGCTCTTTGTCACTCATGACCCTGCACTGAACAAAGTGAGTACACAGGGTCATTTCATATCTCTGGCTCATCCCATGAAGAAACAAGCCATTCCTTCCTTTCTGCCTCGATCTTCAGCCCAAAGAGCAAAGCTCTGCCTATTGCAAGCATGCGTAACTATATCTGATGTACCTGCATTACCTCAGCAGCTTCTGCACAACAGATTTGCAAAAAACTTTGTACCACCAATGAATGGAAAGAAAGAAGATTCCAAGACACTGCTTGTGTTTCTTAGCAATAGTTTCTTTAGTTGATCAAAACTGGGTTAGGAAGAGGCTGCCAGTTGTTAACATGAAGTAGGTTTTCACTCAGTGGAGTGCTGTATGTCCTTTATCACATATGTCATTTTCTTCCACCATAGAAACCATCATTTTTTCTTTCTTTCATCAGCTAAGATGGATAGTATCTTAAGAGCATGTGCATCAGCCAAAACTTTCTCAATATTCTCAAAACCGAGAAGATGAAAACAAGCCCAAATTTTTTCATGCACAAAGAAGTTAGAAGTCTTTTTCTCTGGATACTGTTTGTCTCAATGATACAGCCACTCTGGTATTAATTTGATTGATTTAATGAACAAAATAACAAAATCACAACATCACAGAATATGCTGAGTTGGAAGGGACTCACAAGGATCATCAGGTCCAACTCTCAGCCCTGCACAGCATCACCCCCAAGACTTACTGCATGTTCCTCAGAGCACCTGTTGTGCAGCAAGGTAGAAAAAATAACTGAAGATGGCTCCTTCTCGGTTACCCTGGGTGTCTCGTGAGTGCTGGACAGAACAAAAGCCAATGAAAAATAATAAATTTTCAATAAAGCATCCTGGCCTGAGTCTAAGTTCATACCAGGAACACAGCAGGAAGGAATGGAGATGACATTCTTTCATGTTCTAGAATAAAGTCACATTCCAAGCAAAGGAAGGATGGTATCATCTCTGGACACAGATTCCTCAGTAAAGGATGTGATGCTGTTCAGAAACTGTGATATTCCAATATTTTATATCCGGTCAACAGTATTTTTGATGTACTGGGAAAATAAGACATGCATGCAAGTGAAACACAGGACAAAGACTCTTGCCACAGAAAAGGGTCATGAGTAAGAGTGAGCTCTATGCCTTCAGCATGAATTACGAGCAGGTCAGAGGTAACAAGTGTAACAAATCTCAGTTCCACAAATACTTTTCATGGCATTTGATGTCCTAGTGCTGCATAGTTCCATGAGGACATGGAGCAATTGCAAACGTGTGAATGCAGCAAGTTTCCATCTGACTTCAGCAGTGATTTGTATACGATCTGGAGTAATCTGCAACCTCAATACATTTGAGCTGTGTTGGAAAAAGCAGTTAAATATCCAGATGCGTAACAGAATCTCTTAGTCTGTGCAAATGGGATAGGAGTAATGCAAACAAATCCTTCCTTATTGGGCTTTTCTATAAGACTAATTTGTCTGAAAGCACAAATTGCTCCTGTCTAATGGAAACAATTCCTTTCTCTATCTTCATATCCCCATTTTGAAATTACTGAAAAGATTAAGAAAACTATAGGAGAATTCCAGAATTTCAGCATGAGAAGTTTCTGAGTAAATTTAGTTTCTTCTTCCCGCTAGAAGTCCAAATCTCTCTAGCTTCCCAGGTCCTCTTTGTCCAATATTAATTTAAAATCTTGCCCAGTCTGAGGTACCCTAGCATTGAAGCCTTTATCTAAAAAAATCTTTAGAGAAAGAGTGCTGAGAAAACTGTTGGTATGGAAATAACCTCACCAATACTCACAATCCACAACTGAGCAGCATCATGACTAATATATTCTAGACTATGCTTCCCATGTAGCCCTAAAAGCTCATAGCCAGAGTTCTAGTCACATGAGATGCTTTTAAGAAAAAAAAAAAAAAAAAAAAAAAAGGGTGGTAGTTTTCAGAAAATAAAAATCTGTTCCATCCAAATTCTCTTCCTTGTGTATATTGCACAAATCTTTTCAACAGAAATAGCTTCTACAGCAACAAACCCTCTTTGGACTTGTCTGGACTCTAGTGGATACTAGATGCAAACTGTAAGGGGAGCTCTGCATTAAACTGGATATACAGCCCTTCCATTCTAATCCCTGGGTAGAAGTTTTCCCTCAGTACCAGAAAAAATTACACTGAAGGTCCAACCCAAATTTCCCATGTCAAGAGGGGAGTAAACAACCCTAACAAAAGAAATTGTATTTTGCTCAATAAAGGCATTAGGTATATAATAAGGACCAGTTTCAATTGATAAAGAGTTAAAATTTTTGCTTTTGCTATGAGGGATTCAGTTGATAAAGAGTTAAATTTTTTTGCTTTTGCTATGGGAGAAAAAAATGGGCTTCGGGAATAAGAAAAACCTGTGTTTTTAACCTTCTGTGTCACATGGCAAAGAACATAATTGCTTGCAGAGTTATTGAGAGTATGTAAATCCTGTTGCAACAGAGCTTCCATGTCTTAGCTAAATATAAATGTAAGGTAACCTTTTGAAGTCACAGATTGGCAGAGAGGGAACTAAGAACAGTTTGGTCTGCAAATTGCATGCAGACACATCATAACCATCTAAATTCATGTTTGCTGTGGAAGACAACTTCAGGAAACATGAAGCAAACATTATATCCAGCCCGTCTGGGAATTTTGTCATTTTTTTATTATGAAGCTGTGTAGCTTTTTCTGCTATTGAGGATATACTTCACCAATAGGAAGTTTTATCCATATTGAGGTAGACATTGCCATCCATCTGACTGCAGACTGGTTTAAGGTCTAGAGAAGCAGTGTAGGGAGTTCTTTGTGGGGAGTACATGGTGTGCCCATGTGGTGCTCCACAGTAATCCATGGGAATAATGCATATGTCCCAGATATGTTTTTAAAAAGGGAATTTTGCCACTTTATGAGTTTTTACTTTCCTGGATTTCTCATGGCAAACTTCTCATTCTCAGACATTAATTCACTATCCTGGAAAATTCCACAGCATAACTTTTGTGGCTTTCTTAGAACCTCTTCATTTTATATAACTCAAATGGAAACACAAATTTAAACATATGACACTAAAAAACAATTTACTCTGAATGTGCTTTGAGGACTAGTCAACAAAAGGAGTTTGGCATAGTCTCCTCTATAGATCACTTACATTTCTCAGCCCAAACTTTTAACCTAAGATTCTGTCTTCCCATGATGTCCTTACTATTGTTATTCTGATTGTTCTTTACCGTATGTGCACTAACACTAGACATAAACTCAGTGATGCCTAATGAAAAAAATCCCAAGCTAAGAACTGCACTAATTGAAGTGGTATCCTGTAGAATGAAGTTTCTACCCCTTCTACTTGAAGGATTGTCTTCAGGGTAATCCCAGACATGAGTACAGACTGGGACAAGAATTCATTGAGAGCAGCCCTGTGAGCAGGACTGGGGGTGCTGGTGGATGAGAGGCTGGACATGACCCAGCCATGAGCACTCACAGCCCAGAAAGCCAAACGTGTCCTGGGCTGCATCCAAAGCAGCATGGGCAGCAGGGGAGGGAGAGGATTCTGCCCCTCTGCTCTGCTTTGGTGAGGCCCCACCTGGAACCCTGCATCCAGCTCTGGGGCCCCAGCACAGGAAGGGCATGGACCTGTTGGAGTGAGTCCGGAGAAGGTCACTAAGATGACTACAGAGATGGAGTGCTTCTGCTATGAGGAAATGCTTAGAGGGTCTGTGTTGTTCAGCCTGGAGATAAGAAGGCCCCAGGAAGACCTTATATCACCTTCCATTACTTAAAGGGGGCTATAAAACTCAGAGAGAGGGGCTTTTACAAGTGTGGAGACTGTTGGGACAGGGCAGAATACAATGAATATTGTATTCAGCTTGCTTCAGCTTCACTGAATATAACCCTTATCTTAACCCTTGTCTGATTGATGAACAGAAGACTGAAAAGTTTCTTAGAAACTCTAGAGAACAAATCTACTGTCCTAAATTTTTGGAGGAGGGGTGTGAGAACATATCTGCTTTTGTCAGGTATGTTCCAGAGCACCTCCCTGTGCACTATAGAGCCGACTGACAGACTTGTCATTTGTCAGTTTGCTCCAAGCCCTTTTCAAAAATTTCCTGTTGTTTTCATTAGAGTAACTTTTCCATTTTTAAAATGTCATGTTTTCATTTTGAAAGCTTTTTAACTCTTACAGACTATGAATGATGAAGGGTTTATTTTGCTTTTTTTTTTTTTTCTTTTGAGCAGTGGTACAGAGTTTACTTTGGCTTCTAACTCCATATTTTTTGAAACCTCCCTGGCTGATTGTGGGCTTCTTTTCTCCCCTTTCCCTCCCTTTTTAAAGTTTTTCTTCCTTTTTTTTTCTTGCCTTGCCTTGCCTTGCCTTTTCTGTCTTAAATATTTCTATTTGCCTTACAGTTTGCTTCTTTTTTGAAGCTCTCTCTTAAAATGGTACAGCTTTGTACTACATTTATTTGGCATGCTCTCTTCTTCTATAAACTTAATGCTGGACCTTTCAGATGGAGTTCCTATTCTAGTTCCTAATTTTGTTATTGTAAGACCTAAGATCTTGTTCTGTGAAGTCTATTGACTGGCATGCTGATTGCTTATTCCTGAACTCTCTTCCTAAATTTATGCTTGCTCTAGAGATAGAGACACAATTAATTTTTCACTGCAAAATCTAATGTCTGCTCTTGTAAACTTAATGTGGAGCTGCTTTGCAGTGGCACGCTTAATTTTGCTCTACAGTCCTGACCTTCACAAGTTGCAAATTAATCTTTATTCCAGCCATCATTTAAGCAGTGACACCTTCATTATTTCACTGATAAACCTAATTTTGGTTGTCCCTGAAATACTCTATGTTTAATTTCTAAAGAACAGACTTTGAAACATCTTTACTGGAAAAGATAATTGGGGAGCACAACAAAATGATTACAGTTATTGAATACTAATATTTAATGAAAAAATAGTCAGTAAATGTAATTTTATAAACAAAAGGAATTGAAACTTAGTAATTAAATTCCTAGAAACTTCAAAATATGAAGAAGGATGACTATTCTATTTACCATAGCATCTTTTTCTGAAAGGAAGCAGGGGTCTCAGGGTACCTGCTGATGAGGTCAGAACCTGAGGTCAGAAGAACATTTTTCCAGGTGAGAGGAGGTTTTTCACTTGCTAATCATTATTATTGATTTGTGTTATCATAAGCAGCTGTATTTAATTAGTTCCTCTTTTTTTTTTTTGCCTTGGAAGAATCTGTGTTTACCCCAATTTTTGGTTTGTGCTAATCCTCACCAATACAGTTTTGTTCTGTGGTCAGTTGAGTAGTTGGGCAGCTCTTCTTGCTCTGTAACCAAGCCTCAGCCTATTGAGTGCTATCTACATACTCTGTGGAAAACTAAATGTTTCTTCTCCCTAAGAAACCTCATGGGTACAGTGCTCAATATATCTGAGGTCTCTTATCTAACTGAAGTCCAGTTTTCACTGTATAGTTTCTACTTCAATAAGCTGTAAATATATTGTTTATTCATAAATGCTGCTCTTGTGTAGATAATACCTAAGGTAGTTTTTCCTTCTCAATATTTTCAGGAATTACTGTGTCCAAAACTAGACTGGGATTTACTGCTGCACCCTTACTTTGACCCAGACCTGCCATACTTTGGGGGCATTGTTCTCATGGGTGATGGCTGTTCCTGGTCTCTTCTTTGTGCTCCCACCGCTTCAGCACCTGAGTATCTGGTGAGTTTATTCTCCTACATCTTATGAGACCCTGCACTGCTGTGTTGACTCCTGAGTTACTTTTTAATGGTTACAATGGAGATTTTTGCCAGTGCAAATAATTGTCCTCTGTCTTCTAGATCTTTGTGCTTCCTGTCCTGGACAATTGAATTCCTTTGAATGGCTTTCAGTTATGGCCATCAGAAGGGACTCTGATGGCCCTGTAGCTTTGTGATCAGGCACTGCGGAAGGAGCCTCCAAAATCGACTTCTCCTCTTAATTCTTTATCCAGTTGTTCTTTACTCAGTGCTTTCCTCTGGCAATGCTGCAGGACCCTGTTCTGTAGTCAGCTCCCTGCACCCAAGGACTCATTACCTGAGCGCTGCAAAGATATTCTCTGGATATCATGATGATTGTGCCTTCATTTCAGGGTCTCTTTTGATTGGGAGTACTGTGGCTAAAGTTGACAGTTTTAAATAGTGAAAGCCTAAAGTGACTTTGTCTTTGGGTTTTTTTAGCAGTAGCTAGTGTTCAGATAATAAAGCAATTTAACTGTCGAGAAAGAACATTGTCTTCACTGAAGCATTACCAATATGGCAAATAGAACACTATATTGAGTCAACCTCACTTATCCTGTTTGATATTCAGTACTGATGGGTTAAAGGAGGCAGCACCTGCTTGATGCTGTGCTTTACCAAATAATCCTTTGGAAGAACACAAGCTAACAAAACCCCTGACACTCTGTTGACTTTTCCAGTAGGACTTCAGGAAGATAAATTTGACTAACTGGGAAGTGAAAGTAACACAGTACTTCCAGGAAGCAAATTCTCTAGAATCCCTTGTATACTTGTTCCCCTCTGAATGGAAGTGGGAGTGGCTGGGACTCCCCAGTTCTGCTGGACAAGACACAACATTCCTGGGGACACAAGTGTGTTCCTGAATGCACACATATGTAGCAGTGTGCATAAGGCAGCACATTCACAATCTCCACATTCAAACAAAACAAAAGCATAACCAAACTTCCCACAGTGATCCTTCCACTGAGTTACAGCTCTGAGTCAAGAAGCTACATCACATGTCAAAGAGTATGTTGCTGCTTTGTTCCCTGCTTTGTACGGACAGACTGGACACTAGATATTGCCCGTATCTAGGTAAGCTGCAGCCATTCATTATTTATCCATATCAGTCTCTATAAGATAAAGTTTCCCTTAAGCTTTTAAACTCAGTTGACCTGTCTGAAGCACTGTGACCTCTCTTGATGCAGAGCCTGAGTGCTTTTATGCCTGTAATGTTACTCAACTCACAACCCTGCATGCACTGAAGCAGCACAACTGACTCTCTTACACAGGCAAAAATGGGAATGTTGAATGGTAAGAGCCCTGCCAGACAAATCCACAAAATAGGTGAGTGCCTTGCCCCTGCACAATTTTCATGTCATCCTCTCTAGGTGCTGCATAGAGGCTCAGGACCTCTATAACAGAAAGCAGTGACCAACAGCATCAGGTCAAGTTTTGCTGCAGTGGCCAAGCTTGGGGGTGGGGTGGCACTTTGCCGAGAAAGCATCAAAGGATTGATAGATAGTCCTTTTAGTCTTCTTTCCAGGGACAAAGAGTAAAAGAAGGATAAGGAAAGACAGAACACTGTGCTGGCAAGTCTGGTCTGGGGGATGCAAAAGGAGATATTTGAAATTCAAGACCAATAAAATCCCCCTATCCCTTGTTTGCTTGCATTTTTTTGCAAAATGCCAGACTACTAAGAGGATATATGAACCAAGTGTCCTCCTGCTGTGCTCTTTTTCTCCACTCATGGTTTCAAGATATTCTTCATAATAAAATTTAAGGACCATTAAATGTCTTTCCAAACAACAAGATAGCAGCCAGAGGCAAAGTTCCCTAGTGTCCAGCTCCAGTATGAGCTTTCAGACTGAGCCTGGTCTTCTCCCTGGAGTTCTGGGCTTCTCCAGAGTCAGATTTAAAAAAAAGTTTGTTTTTTTGTCAAAGAGCATTCAGTTTCCTAACAAGAAAGCCATATCATCATTTACACAGTCAGATGTATCAGCCATGAGTGAAGAACTGGAAAGTCGTACAGTGAGAGAGCTGACCAGGGCTTTCAACATGTTATTTAAAAATGGTATTTATTGTTTTTGTAGATGTTGGGTACATAGACAAAACACAGGCAGTTAAAAAAAAAGACTTTAAAAAAATCTGAAAAATATCTCATGGGACTGAGATACTTTCCCTTTGTGCCTTGTTTCTGGCTAACAAGACCAATTCACAAAGCATATGGCAACCTTTCTGCTCTGGACACCAGGAGGTATGCCACTGACAAACTATCCCTGGGGAGTTTTATGGACCTTCAGACACATTTCTGTAATTGTTCTGCTAATGCAATGAGTCTAATTTGTACCAATTTGGGATCCTCTTAGTGCTACTGACTTACTTTCTCCTTCTCTTCTGCCATTACAGTACTCAGAAACCTTCAGGTTTGCACTAGTAGAGCCATCTTCCTTAAGACAGCCTATGATTTCTTTGGCCACATGGAATGTGAATATTATTTCAGCTGTCTCCATCAGTATAATCATGGTGTTCCAATTCCATACCAGCCCTATAGGAACACTTGCTTTAAAAAGCCCCAAACAAATTAAACAAACAAACAAACAAAATATCCATTATAGGATCTAACAAAATTATTACAGCGGAAGGCAGCCTCCATGTTTTTTTTTTTTTTTTTTTTTAAAACTCTTGTGGATGCCTGGTTCAGCATTTATCTTCCATTGGATGTTCAGTGGAGAGGCACAAATGCACTCAGGAAAAAGTACATGGAATCCCATGTACTTTGCATGAAAGAAAAGTTGTTTTTGTCTATTCCATCAGCTGTCATTGCAGGTCCTATATTGTGGCATTAGGAGTGGGGGGAGTTATGCTCTGGGGTACTTCAATGACTTAGTCTGCAGAACTGTTCTGTCTATTTATACTCTTGTAAATATCTCTCTGAAATGGTGCAGAGCTAGCTAAATTAAAATCATATGTCTTTCCAGTTGTAGCCAGTCAATGAGGATAAAGGCATTCCTGTCTCCCATTAGAGGATCCCTGTGGTATTTCAGACATCTTGAGGTTGCTGTCATCAGGCCTGTCCCTACTAAAGATCACTCTAGCCCTGTAAAAAGCTCCCCCTTACAACTGTCATTACTGCCATGCTAATTGCCTGAGGAGGTAGGCACTCCCTTGCTCCTACACCGTGGAACAAAGGCTGCTCCCCTGCAAATAACCTCTGCTGGAAGGCTCCTAGAGCCTGGCAGCCAGTCCTGCTCCTGTGGAAGCTGCCATGGATCCAGTCCTGTGTTCAGAAGAAAGCCTGAAGAGTGAAATACATCAGAAGGGGCAGAGAAGCAATAGGAGCAGGCAGCAGAACTCATGTGGGTTTGGACAGACCAGTTTGACACCTGGTGTGAACCAGGGGAGTAAACTATGCACAGGGTATTAAGCACAAATAACCTTGTATATTAACAGTCTCCACGAGAGGGAGGAAGACAAGAAGGAAGGGAGGAAGGGAGGAAGGGAGGAAGGGAGGAAGGGAGGAAGGGAGGAAGGGAGGAAGGGAGGAAGGGAGGAAGGAAGGAAGGAAGGAAGGAAGGAAGGAAGGAAGGAAGGAAGGAAGGAAGGAAGGAAGGAAGGAAGGAAGGAAGGAAGGAAGGAAGGAAGGAAGGAAGACTTTGAGTTACAATTTAAAATTTGATACAATAAGCTAATAAAAATAATGCAACATAGATAAGTCTTACAGATGTCATACCAGACATCAAGAGGAAATTTTTGGATATGAAATTTATGAAAATATAAAATATTACAAATCTTTTAAGTTTTCTTTTTGAAAATCACTTAACTTCTCATGTGGTTAGGTTTTCTGTTACAGGGAAGATACTGTAACCATCCACCTGAATGCATAGGCTAAATGCCAGTGTGCCATGGCATATTTGCATATGGAGAGCAGTAAGAACATCATGTCAGAACAGAATCCTTCCTTTGCTTTCTTACTAATATGAACTGAGTTAACTGGCAGGGAAAAAAACAAAAAAAAACCTAAAACAAAACAAAACAAAACAAAAAACAAACAAACAAACAAAAAAT
>JANPWX010019566.1:874722-934908 GCA_024734555.1 Trochalopteron elliotii
AAGGAAGGAAGGAAGGAAGGAAGGAAGGAAGGAAGGAAGACTTTAAGACAGGAGGAGATAGACACACGTCATTCAACTCCCTCTTTTGGCCCTGTTCCATGAAATTGGTAAATTTTCTCAGACTCCATAAGACATCTTATTTGCTTGGTGCCTCTGGATAACAAAAATGGCTTTCATTTGCCAAATGATGTATGACCAAGCAATTGCTTATGGTTATTACATTGCCACAGTGCACTTCTCACACACAGAGCTGCACTGCAGCATGAGCCTTTGCACCACAAAAGGAAGTCTTTTGTATCTGAGACATCAACAGCTCAGGTCACATAGGGTATCGGTTCCTCTGCCAGTGTGGCTTCTGTGGCCTTTAATATCAGGGCAGAGATGTTTTCAGCTGCAGCCCTGGACCCTTGCTCTCATCTGTGCAGACAGGTAGACTAAACCAGGTGAGTCAATGTGGGCAAAGTGTTCTTCCACACTCACCTCTGACTACTGTTTTCCTGGCAAAATTGGAGGATGCAGATACTGAGATCTATAAGCCATTTATAAGAATGGTGTGTGGTGTGAGGGAGCAGTGAGGGACTTCCCTTCCCCTCTTTCCAAACAGCAGCTGCCCCCAGAAACACATCTGCAAAGTATTTCAGAAGAGGCAATCCTCAGCTTGAACACCATTGCCAATCAGGCTTGTCAGAAATAAGCTTTTAGCTATAGAAACAGAACTGAAGACCTCTCTCACAGTCTTCCTTCCAAAATGTCTTGTTGAACTACAGTTCTCTGTTTACAGATGAGGATAATGACTTCTGATCTGATATGCAATGACTAGCTGCATGTAAGTAAGAAAAAACTATTTTAAAATATAAAGAAATAAGAATTTTTATTGAAGGGTGTGATGCTTCCTCTTCATTTTAACTGAAGAATCCAGTTTATATTCTAGAACAGAAAAATGTTAATTTCTCTTCTTATTTTAGACACATTTTAGGGACTTTTTTTCTTTTCCTTCCTGTTTGAAGGCCTTTTTCTTACCTCGGCTGCTGAAAGTATTCAGCTATTGATTTTTTTCATCAGCCACAATTACCACAAGTAAACAGATGCAGTTAAGAATTTCACCAAAGTTGCAAAGCAAATGCACGGGTTTATCTTTCATCCCCTATTTTTCCAAGCCTAAACAAGAGAGTGCTCTTGTGAAAGGAAGCCTGCATCACAGAGAATGTAAAACCAAGAGCCACAAGGACTCTAGATTATACACAATATTAAGGATAACAACCAAACATTTAGAAAACTATGATAATTTTTAGAAATACAATTTACTTGCAGACGCAGGGATTTTTTTAGGTGATACAACTACATGTTACCCTTTGTGCACATTTTTAAACTAGATTATAGAATAAACTTTTTTCAGGGAACAGGGTGAGAGAATTTGCTGCCTTGTGAGGATCTAGGGCCTCTGAGATCATCAGTAGTCCTTGGAGATAGAAATAATACCTTCTGTGGGGCTTTTTTACTTTTCTGGTGCAGGGGTGACAGGGTCACCATCAGTAGGCAAGAGATGAAAGCAAAGATATATGGGGAAAGGATCTCATGGGAAAAGGAGAGCAAAAAGATTGCCTTCAAAATATAACTCATTCCCAGACTGGAGTTTCTCACATATGTATTTTAACTTTGCTTTTTGGAAGTATAGTTTGCATGAAAAATGCTTGTGCCCCTGTAGCACTTGCTTAGCACAAACACTATTTTCTGAAATGTAACTCCTTTGTTTTCTGACTTGTTAGGATCTACATGCTACAAGAACCATACTCCTAAAAGGTGGCATTGAACAGTGTGCTATACAGACCATATAAGGGCATTACATCTAAGAACTTCAAAATAATTACCAGCAATAAGTGCTTAAAAAAACCCCCAAAAACCGGCTTTTCACTTCTCTGCAAACAAGGAACTATACAGCTGAGAGAGACCTGGATGATAGGAATCAAGTTCAAACTGCAACATGCCCAAAGGCTGGGGACATTTGGATGAAGAACTTTTCATTAGAGCATTGCTACTGCAGTGAATACTGAATTTAGCACCATATGCAACACCAAACTCTCTCAAATCTCCTTTGGACGCAAAATTTTGGGCTGGGCACATCTGTGCTGAGCATCTCTGGCAAAACCTGAGGATATCAAATTTGTGCCAGATGAACATCATGTTGATTTCTGCCCTCTACTGGAAGTGAATCCAGAGGCACTCACACAGTGACAGCAAACTGGAAATGCAGTTGATAATAGAAAAACACCTCCTTGCGCACACACATGGGTGATGCCACTTATTTATGCTTTTGTTACAGCTGAACAGTTTCACCTGTTAAACTGCTAATTTGGATGGATACAGGAACTGAAATAGTTGTGGAATCGTAGGTCTGAAGCACTTTTGCAAATGCAGTGAGGATTTTAGGATCATGGGTGAAGAATAAAAAATCCCAAACCACCACATTGTGTCATTTTTACATGCAGTAGTGCAGTGTAAATTTGTTTCTTTGGGCTCTAAATAAGTGGTGTGGCAGTCATATGCAGGTTACAGAAGCAGGTACCTATCCGTTCCTACTAGCCTGACATTCAGGGGATAGCTGTCACAGGTTTACCAGTGATTGCCAGATTTCTTCTAAGTTATGGCTATCATTATATAGCTATATTGGCTTGTTGGTATGTTGTTCTGCTTGAGAATGGAAGACAGTGGTTTGTTAGAGAACTCTGGGGAAAAAAAAGCCAATTAAATATGTTCAGGAATAAATAAATACAAGAATATAGATGAAATTATGAATGACAGTGTAAAGTTAAATATGAATGAATGGAATTTCTTCTCCATTACAAAGAGAAGAAATTTGTATCAAAGGACAAGAAGGCATTGTATGGTGCAATGTGTTCTCATAGTATAGTCACCTCAAGTGAGAATCTCAGTCCTTTTCAAGATTTCACTGATGACCCCTTCTCTTTGAGTGACAAAGAGTTTTGCATTACAGTGATTCTAATTAAAGACTAGTATCTGTAACTTCTGGTTCTTTCTCCCTCTTTTTTGTATACTTTGCCTGCATGCAATCCTGGGCCAGTGTTGCTTGGTGGGTATTTTTATATAAACAATTAAATCAACATAGACTCTCTGTAAATGCCTAAATAAGAAGGATGGACAGTCTCTTACTTCTAAACTTTCTAGTTCTCCTTTCACTGCTTGGAATAGCCCAAACAGGAGAGATGGGGCTAAACCAAGCCTCTGTGTTTGAGTCTTGCTTATTTTCTGTTATTTTGCTTTTCTTTTCTTTTTGTACCATTTCTACCCATCAGCCTAAGGAAGCATCATACACAGAACAAGACTGTGGGGTTCAAGAACAAGTATTCACTGAGAGGAAATTTTCCCAACAAAAAGCTGTAATGCATTTTCCTATTTAGCTTCTAATCAATATTATGGCTATTTTAATATAAGAGGATTTGTGTTCTAATAAGCATGTAGTATGCTGCCAAACAGGAGAAAATAGCAGAGTTTTGCATTTGAAAGTATGAGTTGGTATTTTTTAGGCTTTATGGAACCTTAAGGATTTCTTTCCTGTTAATTACCATGTCCTGCCTTGAACAAGCTAGATGTTTTCCCCATTCTGTTAGCCTGCCTTTCATTCTTTGTGACTCCTCAGACTCCTTTCTATCAGCCCTTGCAGATGTGAATTCTCTTGCAGGAACAGTGAAGAATTTCAAAGCAATTACGAGGTGTGTGGTTAACCTTTGGGAATCTTCACACGTGGTGTCACTTAACATTACTCTAAACAGCTTCTCCTCTAAAGCCAGTACTTCTGTTTTTCTGGTTTTGTTTCTGTTCCTTGGAAGTTTAAAATCTTAATTAGAAGCTTTATATTTTCTGAGCTGGTAGCAGAATACAGATTCAAGCTATATAGATGTGCAATGAGAGGGCAGGAGAAGTAGGCAGGGAAGCTGCTGAGATGGCTTGTGGAAAAACTTCGGGCCCAACAGAAACCCACAGCATACTTTCCAAAAGCAAAACCCCAATAAAACCTCACTGGATTCGTGGTCTGATTTAATTTCTTCCCTTGCAAGCGTCATGAAGGCAGGGGAGCTGGTGACTCAGTCTATAGCTGCCTCCCGAGCCGTCCTGCAGCTCGAGTGGTGGTGACGGGGAGGAGCAGGCTCTGAGTCATGCTCTGAGCTTCTCTGCAGCACCAAGCTGTGCTTCAGGAGCAGCCTTGTGCATCTCAGCTTCACTTCAAGTGTGCGTTCTCACCATTTGCAGTTGTGTCACATGCTTTGTGCGAGCTGTAATTTTTACCCTGTTCTCAGGGAGGCGGGGAGGTGACTGGATTACTACATCCAGACACCTCTTCACCACCTCTAGAGAGTGCAAAGGAGGGGTCAGCCGCGGTTTGTGTGAAACACCAGGGTGTTTCTCTCTGTCCCCCATTTTAGGCCAAGGAGGGTGTGTGCTTTTCACAGCCCTGTGCCCAAACCTTTTGTCAGCAGCCAATCCCCTTCTCACCAAACTGCTGAACTTTTCTAGCTTATGCTCCCCACACTTCAGCTGCTGCTCCAGTATTGACACAACTGTCAGCACTGCCTTGTTTAACTTCAGTTTATTTCACTTTATCTAGAACAAGCACTGTCCTTGCCAGGTTTGTTTTTTATCTCTCCACTCTTCTCCTGGATTGGAGAGGAATTCATTTCCAGCTGTGCAGGAAAAGAAAGAAAAAAAAAAAATCACAATGCAGCCAAATTTCAATTGAAAGATGACTTTGCCTTTACTGAGCTGTAAATAAAGATGACATGCTGCTCTTTTATGAAGGAACAGGAAAAGAGAAAGCATAACGCCATCAATATGAGTAAAGATATCTGCAATATCATGAATTTAACAGCATTTCACATTACAGTATGGAGAATGCTTAGCCCAAGACCTAGAAGATGAATGGGCTGAAACAGGAGGAAATTGCCCCCACTTCTGAAAAGATCACTACGTTATTAATAGATTCCTGGGCAAAAGCTTCTTTATTGCACTGGGATTAGAGGAAGTCCAGTCTTAAGAAGATGGAACTCAGACAGTGACTCAGGATACAGCACTGTCATAAGAAAAGGGAGCTAGTGGAAAGGTGTATGCTGCTCATCAACAAGATGTGAGGCAACACTGTAGAAAACTACTGTGCACTTACAGTGGCACAGCTTTAATTGCAGTTACACTAATTTTTCTCTGAATAAATGTAGAACCTAACTCATTCAGATTTATACTGAGCTCTGCCTGTCCTAAAACTGAAGTGTTTTTTCTTTTTCCAAGTTTTAAACCATGAAAATTCAGAGTACAGCTGGCCCTCATTTCAGCTAGGTATTTCTCTCTACTCCTTTGTTAGGATCTACCCTAACACAGAAGGTTCTTGTCTTAGAATTTACATGCCAAGTGTGGATTTTACCATCCTTCAGAGCTCAGATTCCTAGCCTGTGGTTCAAGGCATTGTACAGAACTTAGAGTGATATCATTTCACTCAAAACCTTTCCTTCCTGTTGCTAAACTGGGGCCATCACTCCTCACCTTTTTGCTTCTCTCAGTTCCATGTGCTTTGTTGGTACCTCTGCCCTGCCCAGGTACAGAGACATCTCTGTAATGCAGACACAATAAATGTTCTTTGTTTTTCATGCCGAGGTCAGTGTGCAGGTGCAGACAGACCCCGATGGCCATGACACGGGAGCAGTGCATGGCTGTGCCATGCTGTCTCTGACAGCCACCCTGCCTTTGGGCAGGAATCCCTCATACCTTTGGGGGCAGATCTGTGTCTCTGCTTCCAAACAAACTTCCTTTGTGTAAGACAGCCCAGTTCCCAGAAAACCACATGTGGCTGTGGCTGAAAAACCAAGAATGTGATTCTGTTTCAGGGATTTGCTGCCTTCATGCTGTGCTCCAGCTGTGCTTTCGTGGCAGATGACATCATCAGCACTCCTCAAGACCAGCATGTAATATTCTCAAAGCAATGCAGAAACGAATTAATTCCAAGTATGCCCTTAATCTTGGAACACATCTTGTATATGCCTTAAGTTTTGCATATACATGCAGGAACCAAACCTTCTTCTTTCTCCTCATCTTAAGTGGTCTTGAAGTAACTAACATAAAATAAACATGCAAGGTTGTATGTATTCCCTACAGATTGCAGGACATTTTTGCAATGCGTGTCTCATTAAGATCAAATGGGCTAAGGGAATAGCAAACCTGGCATTGAGTAATAAAACAATCATGACAGTCCTTGTGTAAGCCAAAGCTTTTAGAGAAATTTACCACCAAATTCAATATTTCAAAAAGTGTCCTTTATTTTCACATGCACAACTACAGCACTTCATCAATTCATGTCCTGACTATTTTAAACTGAATAAAAACTAATAGGGGCACCTAAGAATCAGGAGACATAAGTCTCATCTCAGTCCTGCAGCTTTTTGGTCAAAATTCTACAGAGCTGGTAAGAAATATTTTCAAAAAATTCAGCAATTCCTAGATCACATCATAAAAACGAATCCCCATTGACACTATGTGTCTTTTAGGGCTTGTTTTAGATCCAAATCCATTTGAACAACTCCTGTGAAAAGTTAAATATCTCACAAATGTGTTATATCCCTTTTGACACAGTAAAAAATGGATTTGGTTAGACTAATGTAATTTCACCAGAAGAACTCTGTGGTGCTATGATTCTGAGCTGATTGCCCATTGACACAAACAGTAAGTTTTTCACTTTTTCTAGAATACCATACACAGCCCTGAGCCCATCTCTGCTCTTGGAATTGTTTCTTGAACTTCACACGCAGCTGTAGCACAAGATTATGCACTGCTGCTGCCATTGTAGCCTTCATAATGATATGCAGCAGCGGGCAAAAGTGGTTAATAAATGTATGCCAAAATTCAAATTGAAAATTAAAAGAAAAATAACTATTTTACATTATTGTTGGATTTTATTTGCTGTGTTTTTTTCCTATCAAATAGCTGTATTTCTCTTGTTCATCCTTCATTTCATGCAGCTGTTTGCTTGAGACTACACTGAATGAATGCACATGAAAGAAGCCCCAGGAAATGCATTTTTACAAGATTTCTCTTGTTCATGGTGGTGAAAAAAGCTAAAAATGTGAGTAAAGCAATTGCTGCAGGGTTAGCTACTGTAAAATAGAGAAAGGAAGTCACTACATAGTACCAAAAGTTGTTGAGCATGTTTTCTTCTAATCTAGTTGTCCTGAGGCTTTTGTTCAGGGTTTTGTGGTGTTTTGGAATGATGTCTGCTGCAGCAGGTTGGATGGAGTGAAACTTGAAAAATCTGGTGAGACCAAAGGAACAGATTGACTACCATCTGCTTTACTTGCTGTCTAGTGTCCTTGACTATAGCCACTCACTTAAGAGGGTCCTTTGCATGAGGCCATTGTTTCTCTTCCAGTGCAGAAAAGGCTGGAAGGGCACCCGTCCACATGAGCCTCTGTTAAGGGATGTGAGGTGTGACCTCCTGGCCTGTTGCACCATTTAATTAGTAAGAGGGTAATACTGGGGTAACCATTAGCACTAATTAAAGAAAAAGAACCTTGGGCTCCTGGTGGTGGTGGTGTTGGACCAATATTGGTCTTGGACTGCTTTGATGGCAGTGACTTCTTCAAGAAAAGGCATGTGGTTGACAACCTCACCATCCAGCGCTGGCCTGCAGTAATGAGGCACAGCTTCTTGGGAGCTGTTGCAACTCTTGAATTCTTGGGGGGTTTTGTTGGTATTTTTTATTCCCAGTTTTTGTCATGATGGGCAACATAATTTGCCAAGGATTGGTTCCATTTCCATCTTGGCTTTGCATGTACTCCCAGGTTGAAACTTTCCTTTGGTCACAGTGCCAAAAACATCTTTGTTCGAGTGGCAAATTTCCACTGAGCACAGGGGAGCCTGATCCCAAAACTGGTACCATTGCTCACCAGAAACGTAAAAGTTACTCCAAGTACACCAAAGGCTCATGTATGAGGCAGTGCAGAAAGTCTCTCTCCTTTGCACTGCATTTACCAATACCCTAGTAAAAAAAACATTGTCAAAAGTTTTAACTACAAGACACAACCCAAAATCACTTCTCTCATACCCAGGTAGATGGTGTAGCTTCTGTTGGTTTTGTAAGGCTCATGATCCAGTCCTGACGACAACCACCAACACCCACTTATGAAATATTCCCTCCAAGAGGATGATGAGCAGGACAAGTGGGAGCTGTGCCACCTGTGGGTCTGGAAGCAACCCCTCTGCCGGTCACAAGGAAGCAGCAGCAATGGTCTAAACATCTGACATATGCAACACCACAAAACATAGCAGGGATTCAAGTGGGTGATAATATGGAAAACATGTTAAGTATTTTTGGGCTCTTTGGGTACAGTGAATGCCTGTCTAGGTTTAATACAATTGAAGGGGCAGACACTCCAAAATTACCTACCATCCCTTTTATTTTTAACCACTCCCCTTTTTACCAATAAGGAGAGCGATGAATGTGAGAAGTTATAAGTGAAAAAATAGGAGTTTACTAAAAATCCGAAACAAATAACAAATAACAGGCAAAATAGCAGTAAACAATCACTGGATACAAAGTGGTGAGTTCTCACAGGCTGCCCGGGAACAAAGAAAACAGGGTGGTGAAGAAGCCCCCGCCCCACGATGGCACCCTCCACAGACAGCCTTGTGTGGAGCCGGAGAGCAGACAGAGAATGAACAAAACAAAATGACAAAAACTCCCACTTCCCCCAGAAAACAAAACAACAGGGAACAAGAACCAAACAAAAAGAAAATCTGGAGTCCAAGACCAGGGAAATGCCCCCTTAATCTCTCTGGTGGTAGCTATTGTCTGTCAGTCTCTCTGTTGATAAAAGCTGCTGACAGACCCTGGCGTCTGGAAGTCAGGAACAGAAGAGCTCATCGAATGAGTGGCATCACAGTGCCAACCTCCCTGTCTCTCCCGTGGCCAGCTCGGTCCAGCAGCTGCTGGCACTGTGGTTCCCGAGCTGCTGGCGTGTTGCAGGGGAAAGGAGATGGTCCCACCGAGCACCGAGGAGCGGCAGCCCGGCCCCGAACGGCCCCAGCTCCAGGATGCAGACAGGGATTGTGGAATCTGCCTGAAACAGTTCAGAAATCCTTAAACAGTTATTACACACATTACATTATCTTATGTTCAGTCTTCCAGGATTGCAAACAAAGCCCAGGTCATGCTGTTTATTTAACTTCAGCTAGGCTTAAGTCTGCCTCCCTGTTTTTGTTTGTTTGTTTGTTTTTTGTTGTTGTTGTTGCTTATGCTACTGGTTTTGGGGTTTTTTTCCCTGGAATTTTATTATTTTTAATTAAAGAAATAGCTTCACTGTATTTTTTTTCTGAAATAACGCAGACTATCTAAAGAATGGTAGAGTAGTTATTTTTATTCACTTTCTTCTAAAACTTCCATTGTAATTGGAACATGCTTTGAACCACCTCTGAAGTTCCTGTCTAGTGCTTTACACTATTTTACACTATTTCTTTCATTGTTTCCTTCCTCAAGTGCTATCAGGCAGGCTTTTAAGTTAGAGGTTGCTGTAGATAAACTGTCTTGGTATTTCTCAAGGGAGAAGTGTGTGTTACTGTGGGCTTGTTCTGCCCTTGTGCTCAGGCACACCTGCAATATCAGCAAGTGCTCAAAGGATCTCCTGCAGTGGGATGTGTCACAGAGCTGAGACCAGGCTGGAGACTTTTCCTTTCCTTAACATACACATACAGTATCAAAATGCTGCTGGCATAGATCATTTAGGTCAATAGACAATATCCATATTTTTCTTCAAAGAATGATTCAAGCTACATACAAGGCACCCCAGAAAATATACTGATCCAGCCTGCATCGGTCAGTCTGACAGATATTCTAGGTGATTTCAGTGGGCATTGCTCATGTCTGCTCTTCCATTTCTGGGAAATATCATTAACTCAGTAGTGACATGTAAGTTCCATGTCAGCATCCCTTGGCACATTGACCCTCTTTCCAATAACCCACTCCTGGCAGGTAAGTGCTTTGCAAACCCCTTTTCTCCAGTTCTACGTCACTGCCTATGGTCTCATCATCTTTTGCAGGCCAGCTATGGGCAGCCTTCAGTGATATTGGGGGCTACTCAATACTGAATAAGATACTGAAAAGATATTAGGGTCATCTAGAAATTGTTATATTTGGTTTATTTCTTGCTTGGATTGCAGGTAATATTTGCAGGCCACTGCCCTTCTGTACTGGAATCATCTTCTGCCTTTTTCATAGGTATGAACTATTTTGTCCCAGGCACGTCCATGCAAAACACACAAAGACAACAGAGCGGTTCTAAAACATTTCAGAATTAATTTACAGAGTGAGATCAATCTGTGAAGTTTGGCTAAGTAAGAAATGCTTAAGGAAAAATTAGAGAAGATACAGAAATACCCTGTGTTTGAGCTGCCACAAAACCAAAAATGGATGAATACCTTTGCTGAAGTTCAGAAGCAGCATCTGAAGTGGATCAAACACAGGCCTATTCTTGGAGATATAGCTCACGCCCTTTTCAAAGTGTAAGTTGTTGCTTGCATTGCTGTGACAAAAAGAAGTTAGGTAAGCTTGGTGGTTCCTTAACTTTCCAATGGAATTTGTTGCTTGTCTGAAGCTGAGTTTGTGGTGAATATCAGAAACTCCTGCTAGGTAAGGGTCTGAATAAGGCTGAAGTAATTGCTGACTGTAATTTGCTGAAAATGCCAAGGACAGAGATTCTTGAAATTACTAGCAGCATTAGTTACTTTATAATTCCACATGACTGAGTTCTAGAAGTTTCTCAAGATTTCTGAACAAATGTCATAACATTAGGAACTCTGGTAATATCATATAATCTTAAGAAATCTCCACACTAGTGGTGCTTCTTCATTAAAACATGGAATGTTTTGTCCCCTTGTAGGGACACAAGGTAAGGTCCTAAATTAAAAAGGAGGCCACCATAATTACTGAAGAGACCAGTCACTTTCAGAGAGTGCCTGACAGGATGGAACCCAGCAACACACTGACTCTGGAGAACCTCCTGATTTATGCTGTGAACTTTCATGTATTTTATGATGCTAACCAAAACTTTGTTGCCTCAGAGGCAGACAAGCACCATTCCCAGCTCTGAGAGAGTCTACAGATTCCCAGTCTAGTCCTGACTGACAGTGATCCAACCTAGTGTTTAAGAGCTGCTTGAGGGTCATTGTGCTTTCCTTTGTACAGGCAAGACAATGTTGGCTACAGCTCTCTTCTCTCCTGTTTTGCTGCTGCAGCTCAGGTTGCATCCACTCTCAGGTATTTTTTCCCCACTCTCCCAGATCCTGGGTCTCTCCCCAGGTTTTTGAGATGTGGGGTTTCAGCCCTACCAACTGCACCTTCATTCTCTCTAAACATCCTGGCCCTTTTTGATACCCCCTGTAAGTCCCGAGTAGTCACTGAGGGAAAATACTGCAGTGGAATTGCTGTTGCTTCTCTATAAAGCAATGAAACCACAATTTCCTTCCTACTGCCTCTCAAAGCCACTCCATCAGCTTTGCTGGGTCCCCTGTTCCACCTCCTAGGCAGGCTTCGTGTCTCAAGTTTTTGGATGAAAGGTTTGCAGGTTTATGTGCAACTGCACCTTCTCTAAATTAAGCATTCTTTGTTGTCTGCAGGAGAAGACAGATAATATTCACAAACTTTCTTGTGGCTTTTGTTTGTCTCTGTCTTTCAGAAAGTAAGGAAGCAAATGCATATTCCTGCCAAGGCTTCCTGAGCTTCAAGTAATTTGAGGGATTTGTCCCCCAGCTGAATCTGTTTAGTTTGAAGTGTCTTCTTTCACTGTTCACACCTTCTTCAACCTCTCCTGAAAATGTTTGAGTATATAATCATGTAACTGCACTGACTGTGCAGTTACACTGGTTTGCTTTTGTGGAGGGGAAAAAAGTCATTGCTGATTGCCGAAAGCATTTTAAATACACTCACTCTTCACAGAAATAGGACCACTAGACTTGTAGGTGTCCAGGAAAAGAAAATTTTGCAGTAGTTTTAATGACAAATAGAAGGTAAATATCACTGTCAAAGCCATCCTTATCTCCAAAGGGATGTCTCTGGCTACAAAAACTGAACTTACGTGACCTCTTCCTTCTGTCTTTTTTGTAGGTAAACAGCTGTTTCCAATTACCCTGCAGGAATGCCGACCCCGGGACGGTGCAGAAGTGAATGTGCCATATGAAACCTGCAGTCTTAATGAAGAAGGGAAAGGAGTGTCCTGCAAAGATCATTGAATAATGATGACTAATGACCCATTTCCTACATACATGATCTATCCAGAGACATTATCTGATCAGCTCATGTTGTTTCAGCTTCCCTTCTAAACCAAATGTGTTTCAGAGCACAGAAGCCACTGGACTGACTCAGGGAGAATGTATGCTACACTACTATAGCCTTCCCAAATCTGTATTAAAAATATATTAAAAAATAAAACTTGAGAAATGACTCCCTCAAGGTAAAAATGAATCCCTTCTCTTTCTCTATCCCCTCCCAGGCTTTAAGAGTTCTATAACCTTGTTGACATTACGCTGTGCCACAGACACAAAACATCTTTAATTATGGAAATGGAACATTAATTTCCACACGTTTAGTTTCTGATCTTTGTTTTGGTTTCAGTCGTATAGAGAAGGCTTGTGTGCCTGTCATCTGATCTGTTTTTTGGTCAGTAGTGGATGTGTTTGTCTAATAAGAGGTGCCACCCCTCCCAGTAAACTGTCAGTATAGTCACACTGAGGTAACACATACTCAGCAGCAGTGGCTCCAAGCACACACACAATTATGTGAAAGGCAGCTGGCTGCTGGGACATGCTGCACATGTTTAATATATGTGGGAAGGTACTGAACAACCAGAAGGAACAGTGTTAATTTTCTTTTGTCTTACATGTGAAAATGAAGATCTTTCAGATGTAAGTTATATTATGAATGGCTGGTTTGAGTTTGTGATTGGAGAGGGAGGCTCAGAAGAGGAAAAGGGAATACTTTTTCAAAACTCAATGCGTCATAAAATTCCTGTAGAGATTATTTGAAAAATGTAAAAAATGTAATGGCTATTTTACATCTACATGTTCATTTTTTCCTGTATTATTTCTCATTTTCAGAACAGAAGTGTATATGTGCAAATTTTAATTACCTACAGACATAAAAACTGCCAAGTGACACAGGAGAAAATAACAGCAGGAGAATTTGTAAGACATGAAAATTAAGAAAAAAGAAAGATGTCTGTATTTGCAGATGGTAAATAAGCTAAAAGGTTATAAATCAGCTAAAGAACAACTGAGAAATCCCTTACAAAACTTTAGTTTTTTTCCTCTATGGAAGATCCAGATGCCTTGGGAGGCTCTTGACAGCCTTCCCAGAGCATGGATCAGTGGTGCTCAGGTGTTTGAGCTCTGCAAACACACCCAGATCCAGCCCTCCTTTATGAGGACATCAGAGGTCACACATAAGTTTAATAAGGGACAGATGTATTTTATGCATCATCATTATTCTGCAGTTTCAGAAAAGCTGGCTTAGGAAGTCATGCTGAATCTCTCCAAACATGGTTTTTCTGTATTTATAACCATCCTACTAAGAGAATTGTAATCTAAAGATGGCCCAGACTCATAAATATACACTATCTCTAGGAGAGGTACACAGTTCAACCAGATGGTTTCAGTGGGTTTCTCAGTGGTTACCGTGAACTACCCTGTAAAACAACTTAAGGGGAGCAGACCATTTCATTGGAGTGCCAGACTTCTATTTCGAGCCATGGCATTTTACCAGCTGCCCAAGAATTTATGCAGTGTCAAACAAATGCAACCAGATTCAAGTAAGTGATGATCAACCTTTCTCTAGATCAGTTTTGGGAGACCCTAAAATGCATAACCTTTCTCAGAATAATCCTCTGGGGACCAGAGGACAAACTTCGGACAAAATAATTTCCTCCAATCTTATCCTAAAAAGGCTGCATTTTGTCTGGAGTGACTGTCTCTAACCAGTGTTTGAACACAAAAGGATGGTACAAGAGGTAGTTTCCAGCCTTTGTTCCCTGCATGATATCTAAATTCACAGCAGTAATGAAGAGTTCTTTTCTTTCAGACCCTGTACACTGTAAATCTCAAAACACTAAGACATCACTGTCTGATCCTGTTCCTATTAGCATAACTTTTAATACTGCTCATGGTGACAGCAAAATCTGCCTGGAAATGTGCATATTTCACATATGCCCAGATGTACAGGATTTACTCCTAAGTACATCTTACTTTTTCTACATGTAAAGCATTTACTCTTCCTGGCAGCAGGTTTGACCATCTTCCCATGGATAAGAGTAGCATATTTGCTTTTATTTCATGATGAAATAGTATTACACATTTGTGTGTTCATATGTGTATACATGTATGTACATGCATGTAGTCAGGCTTCTGTTCTAAGCAACAACAAAGAAAAGACATATTTGACAGTAAGACATTTAGACACAGGTCTTCTGCCTTGTTAAGGTATTTTAGCTATATTCATGACACTGTTTTAGTCTTATATAAAGTTTCTTTCACCAAAAATCTATTGCTATGTTTTAGTTATATATCCAGACTTTCAATACCACAACACAGTAAACTGCACAAACACAGACAATCTGCACAATCACTCTCAAGAAAGATCATGCCCCATATGGAACCCTTTGAATACTTACACACAAGGGTCAGCAGTTGTGCTTAATATCTGCGAGATATTTCACAATGACATTTAAGTCATATGTATTTTCATGCTTAGAAGCTAATTCTGTTATCAGATTTCTAATAAATACATAAAGATTTCTTCCAGGCTCCCCCAAAGTCAGAAAACAAGCTATTGTCTATTATTTGATGGCACAGGAAGATGACCTCAGTCATAGATAATGGAAATAATGAAAACGTTCTCTTGGAAGGAAGAGTCGCTGTTGAACAGTTCATCCAGCCATTGGAGTGGCTCTTCCAACCAGAGGAGACTTTAAACATTTTCAGTAGTGAGTGCCAAGGCTGTCCAAAGCTCAGTGCTGCAAAATAGGAATTAAATAGCAACAGCAAGGAGTGTGTGATCCTCCCATGGTTGTACACATCTGTGGCAGAGCCAGAGCAGTCTGACAAATCAGGACTATAGCAGAAGTATTGCAGGCACACTGTGGTGTTGCCTAGATGCTTGCTCATCCTTCCAAAGTCATAGAATTATAGAAAGTTCTGAGTTAAAAGGGACGTTAAAGATCATCTAGTTCCGACTTGCCTCAACATGGACAGGGACACCTTATATGGGATCAGGTTGCTCAAAGCCCCATCCAGCCTGTTCTTGAACACTTCAGGGAATCCACAAATTCCCTGAGCAACCTGTGCCAGTGCCTCAAGCCCCTCACAGTAAAGAATTTCTTTTTGATATCTTATCTAAACCCACCTTTCAGTTTAAAGCCATAACCCCTTATCCTATCACTGCATACCCTTGTAAAAATCCCTCTCCAGCTCTCTTGTAGGCTCCATTTATATACTGCAAGGTGCTAAATGTTCTCCCTGAAGCCTTCTCATCTCCAGGCTGAACAGCTCCCAAGCTCCCAGCTATCTTCATAGGAGACATGCTACAGTCGTCATCTTTGTGGCCTCCTCTGAGCTCATTCCAGCAGTTCCATGTCCTTCCTGTGCAGGGACCCCAGAACTGGATCCAGGGCTCCAGACGGGGTCTCACAAGAGTGTCACTGAGGGGCAGAATCCCCTCCCTCCCCTGCTGCCCATTCTGCTTTGGATGCAGCCCAGGATATGGTTGGCCTTCTGGGCTGTGAGTGCATATTGTTGAATCATGCTGAATTTTTAATTCAGCAACAACCTCAACTCCTTCTCTTCAGGGCTGCTCCCAATCTAGGGAGAGCTAGAAGCGGGGGTAGGCTCAGCCCTGCCTGGCTTTTCCATCTAGACTTCTGCCTAGCAAAGGAAAGCTATGAAATAGTAATCAGTGAGAAAATGAAATATCTTACATTATGCCTCCAGCCCCACCCATCATATAATACAGGAATATAAGAGATACTGCTAAGAACACTGACTCAAGTTTATCCCAGTGTAACTTTAGGACAAGCAACAGAGACAGAGCTGCAGTAGCTGAAACTAGCTTACTATGTCCAAAACCAGAATGGAGTAATGTGTACAATGTGTCCTGCTACACAGGTCTCCCAGTTGGAGCTCATGTCTTCACCTTATAAAAGAACAAATGCATCTCACAGGTAGAGTGAAGGCCAAAAACATTAATGTTAGTTAAAATGGCACACATAGCAGACTACTACTTCCCTGCTCAGGCTGAAATGCCTGCTCAGCAGCAGCAGCTTCACCTCACTGGGAGGAGCTCCCATGCTCTGGGAGGAACAAAACTAGATTGATGGTTCTATTGTCTCTTTATTGGATGATGCCAGTGTAGGTTTTCACATGCATGCTTGGGAACCATGCAAAATCTTAATTTTTCCTACAGCTGAATCTGTCATCAGAATTATCAAAACGTCTTGTCAAATTTCAGATGAATTCTGCCCGTGGTTGTGATCTGACCCAGGTTCATATGAAACTGCCAGTTCTGGCTCTCCAGAACATGCTCAACATGGAGACCTTGTCAGAGTGCTCCCTTGCTGGTCCCAACAGCTAGAGTGCAGTGCCACAGAAAGGAAGGATAAATCACTGGTGACCTCACTTGTTTCAGTCTTGTATTTCTGTTCCATTTGTGCTGCAGCAGAGACAACAGGTGGGCGAGAAAGAGGAAAGGCTGTAGTGCAATGCAACAGGCACACATCTGACAGTGTTAAGGTTCTGGACTGCTCTTCTTAAAAGTAATTTTGTTATGTTGTTCATAGTCAGCACAGAGACAGTACACAAACACTCAGAGCAAAGCAGACAGGGACTTTTACTGACTTGAGTACTCTTACCTTACCCTGGGTGAGAAAAACAGCATTGGTCCTGCTGCCCAATGCTCCCACCATACTTCTAGTCTCACAGTCTTTTGGTGCAGGATGACAGCAACCCTAAGGGGACAGGATGACAGCAACCTTAAAGTTTTATTTTTCGAAGCTTTTCTATTGTATTAACACATGAATTCACCACAAATTCTTGTGAAGTCCAAATCTGTACACAGGGATGACAATGCTGCTCCCCTTTTGAGGGTGTTCCTCCACCCCAAAGTAAAAGCTCCCAGGTGTGGCTCAGAACAACCTCTGACTTGTCTCATTCTCCCCTTTTGCCCTCTATGGGGCACTTTCCTACTTTGCCAGCAGCACCCACAGCTAGATTGCCTGGATTTGCCCACTTATCAGGGTAAATCTCCTGTTATCAGGGGCAAATATCTTTTACTTTTTAACAAAAAATATTCCTACAACATCCTTTTTGCAAGCTTTCATTCCCTTGCTTCCCTTCAAGATTTCTCCTGCCTCAGGGAATTCGTCATTCCAGAACCCTTTTTATCCCACTGAACCTGACATGGCTTTCCCAAAAGCCAGATAGATCCCTGAGCTTCAAAAGTATGTGCAGTTCAGGGAAAGGAAGAGGTGCTATATGTCCAGAGTCTGAAGTCCTGGGTGAATGTCACCAGTGGCCAGTTTAACATATGATTTGGGTAAATGTGTATCTGCTCTCTGATTCCAGGGCTTAGTCCATATTCAGCCTAGAAAATGTTTTTGCTGCACAAAACCAATATTCTGTAAAAAGTAGAATTGTCTCTCCCCATGCATCTTACATAAAAAATAATTACACATAGTAAGAAACATCAACTTGTGTTGGAAATTAAATGTCATAGTGAGGAACAATACTTCACTAGATCAAAAAAGTGAACAGGATACTAACTTCATCTTTACTTCTTAGCACCACAGGTTTTTGGAATGGGGGTATGGATTGGTTTTTTTATTACCTCCCTTTCCTCCCATTGTTGTTGTTGTTAATTTTATCATGGAGAAGTTTTAAAAAATCCATTGTGATAGCTGGAAAATCCTGGTTTTGGCAAACCCAATGACTTGACAGGGCAACACACACGTGACCGAATTTTACAGACAGCTTTGTGTCTCTTGTTTAATGGCTTGCAAATGAGTGCACATGAAGAAAAACAGAAGGCAATGGAGTATGAGTAATCCAGCCGGGAATGCACTTTGTTGCGGGGATGCAGAGAATGCCTGCTCACAGCATGCATCACCCATGCTGGCAGCCAGCAGAGAGGGACTCCCCTGCAGAGGGAGGACGAAAGCTCCTTGTCACGTGGGGCCTAGTGGAGGACTCACTGGTTTTGTGGGGCAGAAATGAGAGTGAGGAACATAAGGAGCACAACTTTCTTTTCATCTCCTGCACATCTTCTTGACATGCATCTTATGGACTTGACTTTTTCTGGCTTGGTTGTTTCTTTTCCCCCTGGAAGATTTAGATTGCTTTTTCCTCCCTTGAGGACTCATAAGGTTTTTTCAAAGTTTACGGAAACAGTAATGGTGTTTCACTCATCCTGGTTTATTACCAGGGTTGGCCTGAGATAAAAAGGAAGTTGGAGTACAGAGAGAACGCAGATCAAGCCACTATGGTTAATAGCTACGTTCTACTTTATTCAGCTAAGATGGCTACATTTATACAGTTCCATATAGTTTACAAATCACAGCAGCTCTCTATTGGTATACAGCAGAGAGAAGGACGACATCATACTTTGTTTTACTAACTCTTAAGGTGGCTATCACGTGCCCACTAACAAATCCATTCAGTGACCTTCACAACCCTATTATCTTTCCCCGACACCTTAACTGCTAATTTCTAACTGCGCCACACTTGGCTAAGAATTTCTAGCTGCGTCACAGGCTTCAAGGCCTCACTCAGGCCTCTGTTAAGGCCTCAACTCGGGTAGTTCAAGGCCTAGGTAGACATCATGTCCACCTTCCCTGAGGAATTCTGCAACACTGGTTCTCATGTATCCACCCTGAAGCTTAGGAGTTGTCTCGGTGCTCTGGAGGCTAAATTTCAAATTAAAGTTAGGGTTCAGTTTATGAGAAGTTAGAGTTCTGGTTAATGCAGGATAAAACAGATGAATAAGAGATCTTGCACATACATGGACTTTGGCACGTGTTTAGTTTTTTCAAGCTCCCAGGCTTTATGTCCAAATGTAGGTTGGGAAATGCGTCCTCCCTGCTAGAAATCCCAAAATGTTTTTACCTGTACAGTACACCATCTGCCCTCTAAAGAAAACATTGTTTGCACAACAGGTGTATGTATTAATTTTTGAACTTAGGTTTTCTAGGTATTATTGAACTGTGGAAGTAATAGCAAAAACCTTAGACTGGTGTTCTGTTTTACTCAAGTCATAGTAATGCAAAGATTATATTAGTATCCTCAGAGCTGTTTCCAGCAAGAGTGCATGCAATAGTTCAAACTTTCTGTCCTCCTTTGCTTTGAGACCCAGATAAGGGCGAATATTTCCATAAAGCATGAAGATGTTAAAGAAGGAAATCTGTGATTGTTCACAACTTGTGTCTCAGTTTTAAACTTGTCATTCATTGACAAAGCTGGGGTGTCTAACCAGCACTCACTTTCAAGTATATTTCTGATAAGGAAAAATGGTGTGCATAGTGGGATATTTGTCCCAACATTTGCTTCAAATCCCTTTTACATATGGCATCTTTTGTTTATGTTAATTTAACTCTGATTTTCAGAATGTTGGACTGCTTATTCAAAGGCTCTGGTAATGAAATGATGTTAAGTGGTCTGCAATGAGAATTTGAGGATTGATGTCCAAAAGGATCTTTGTCATAAATTAGGTTTGAGATTCTTGGCTATCTTGAGACTAAAGCAGTATCTGGGGGTATTGTGAGAGTTATGTCATGGTTTAAGACTGTGATAAACAAAAATCCCAAGTGTTGTCAGCATCACATCTAAAGGCCATTTAATTAAGATAAAAGCTCCTTCAGCACTTGTCTTCTAGTGTTTTTACATATCAAATCAATGATGGACTAGTTAATTTACAGCTAGGATCAGAAATCAAAGTAAAGTGTTAAACTGGAGTCAGAAGCGGAGAACACATAATTAGGCAGAATTGAAGAATAGTGCAAGAGCTTGTCTGCTTACTCTTTTAATCCATAAATATTTGGAGAATAATAGAATATTAAATATATTTTCCTTCCAATCTGCCTTGGGTGTGCTCCTCAGCTGAGCCCAGGATCCTGCCTGCCTAGGCCACTAACACCAGGAAAGAACTGGGAAGCGCTATGGATCTAATGGGAGGGTGGTGGGTGCCCAGGGTTAGGCTTCAGAGCAGGAGAATGCAGCAAGAAGAAAGCATTGGCCAAGGTTCTAACACTGTCACTGAACTAGAGCCATTATCTGGCTTGTTCTTTTGTCTTTGTGTTTTCTGATTTTGTTTTTTTGTTTGTTTGTTTTTTGTAGTCTTTCACTGCCTCGCTTTTCCTAACAGAGTATCACCAATAATCTAGGACAAAGCCTCACCCACGCCACAAACCCAAGAGATGAAAATATGCAGCAAGCCACACAAGGTCCTAACTTGGGCTACTGTGCTATTCTTAGACTTTTCTTTTCCTTCCATGTTTTTTCTCCCACCCTGAACTTCAACCTTAATTACAGCCCTCATTTTAGCAACAGTTTTACATTTGGTCTGGTGATCTCTGTGAAACCCAAACCTTAGCATCATTCTGTGTTGAGGATTTTTAGCAAGTGAAACTCTAGTTCAGTGACATTAAAGAAGAACTCAACACTTCCTCCATGGTTTCTTCCTTCAAATACCACAGCACTGCTATTTCCAACACTACGTAGGAATACTGTAAACATGAACCTTATGTAACAGGTATGATGAACCTCAGAGCAAAATACCTTGGGCATAATGGTGATACTAATTTCCCACATATCTAGTGACCGGTTTAAATTTCTTCCAATTATCTACTTAAACCAACACCTGACACTTGTCCAAGTGATACTTGTCCGAGTCATACACATGAAATCCAGAATTAGAAGTAATTTTGGAGCCAAGTGACTACCAATAGTTCTAAACAAGATTATCTGCCAATTTTAAATGCCTTTTTTGCTTCAACCTTTTAGTGTCCCTTTCTTGACACTAATCCCATTATAAACATGAAAGAAAAAAAAGTAACTGGGCTGTTGTTCTAAACACATCTGTCTCCCCAGTTAACCAATTTTATGAAGTCTAAATTCTAATTATAAATTCCCACACATAGCTTACAGACCACTAAAAATGGAGGACATAAAAACATTCCTGTAACTGATGCCTATTTATTTTCAGGTCCCTTTGGAAATTTGTCCAGAAAGTCTTCATCAGAGATGACCACTCAGTTCTAGCTGCTTAATCATGTTAAGATGCTTGATCATTGTACTATAACACCACCAATTTTTTGAACCAGAAAATACGGACCCAAGCTGATGGCACCTCTCAGCATAGCACAGCTGATACTTCCTGAATTCCCCAATTTCTCTATGCTTCTAGTTTTTCCTCATCTCCCTGACTCCTAAATAAGCTCCCTAAACTTGCTACAATATGAATCTTAAAACGTTAATGTATTCCAATCTGCCTTCAGGTCCTTCCTTTGCCTGTATCCCAGCCATATTTTTCATCCTGATCCCTCACCAGAGTTACAACTGGTTTTATTCTTAATGCAGTATCTCTGAAGCCCCTGAAACTATAATCTTACCATTCCCAGTTTGCACAAAGGAAAGAAAAAATTTGGATGCCTCTGAATATTACCTGTTGTTTCTTTGCCTCCTTGAAACCCTAATGCTGATCCTAATGTCTACCCTGATAATAGCTGTAGCCTGGCATCACCCTAAATGTAATACATATCTGTTTCTCTGAGAAATATGACTACAAGTTTAGTCTCATAATATTGTAACATCTGAGAGGCCCATATTTAAAAGAGCTTTGCGGTGTATTTTTGGTCAATTGTTCAGTGTAGAAATCAATTTTTTTCCCACACTTGTACCTTCATTTCTCTCACTCAGTGCCCCTCTTTCCACGAAGCTGGCACTCTGTGTAGGATAATATTGCTTACGTTACCACGTAAAACACTTAGGTAAACCATGATACTATTGGTGGGTGCTTCCTCACCTTACAGGAACTTGCACAACAGGAAAGAAGATAGAGAATGATGAAGCATCCTTTCGTCCAGGTAGAACAAAAGGAAAACCCTAATGTGCACTAAGCTGCACATTAAGAAGGCCTTCTGGTAGGAAATGCAAAATCATAAATTGCCCTTTGGTGGATATCACCAGAGAGGGAAATCTGGAGAGGTTCAGCACTGATTTCTGGCTTGCTGGTCATAGCCAAGGGCCCCCTGGAGACCTGTGACTCTGAGAAAAAAAGAGTTTGGCATATAGCCTTACCATAATTAAATAGACCACAACTCAAAAGGATTGGAAGTACACAAGAAATGTTATTTCTATAATTCATGGTGGTAACTTGAACTGATAAAAATTGAGGTAATAAATGTTTTTTTTAACTTATTGTAAGATTAAAAAAGGGCCTTCTCAAACTTTCAACAAAACACTTAAAGAAGGATATAACATTGAACTTTATTAATTGACCTTTACAGCCTTTGATTAGAAAAAGATGGGAAATAGCTTAAAATTTAAGGAGATCAGAAGGATTCACTTTGGAACAGTTGTTCCAGTAAAACACTTCTTTTCTCTAAAGTGCTAAAATATTTTGATTGATCCCATCCAGCTACCTGCAGTACCCACCTAAAGTGTTTTTGAAATTCACACAGGGCTCTTCATGGAGAAAAAGTGAATAAATGCTTGTGATGGATGCTAAAAAAAAGGTGATCTTCCAGAGTTTCACATCAGGGACCAGAGAGATGATGTAGACCAGTCACAGGAAATCTATTTCAAATGTTCTTTCCCCAAGGACAGAAGAAAAATTGCTTCCTTTTCCTATGCCCTTGTCATGCAAAGGTCAGGGTGAAATTCTAATGAAAGGAAAGCACCCCTGGTTTGCTTGCATTTAGCTTGGTCATGTTTGGATTTGGGCTATGCAGTATGTCTTCTCTAAGGTCACTACTAGAAGGTTCTCAGTATTGTCTGGACTATAACACAAGCTTTTGCTTAGACAGATGGCTCATCGTGAAGAGTAGTTTACAGAATGTTTATACAGTTTCACTTACTTCATCAGTGAGCTACAGTTCACTGACTGTTCTTAGCCACAGTAAAAAGGGTGTGACCTTGCCTTATGGTTGTTAAAAAATGCAACATTTTCATGGCAACATTGCTCAAAGAAGAGTTTCAGTCATGATTGATTTTTTGAAATTATTATTCTTTGGAGGTTCCCTTCTAAATCAAGTGCAGGGGAAAAGGACTATTTGAATTTTATATTTTGAAAAGATGAGCTGAAACTGAAAGAATACTCTACCAAATCTATAATATTTTGAGAAGAGATACATAGGAAATTTCAATTATGTGTCACAATGATTTCCTGATGTGAGCCTCTACATAAGTTTGTTTGATAGAGTGAAAAAAAATCTCTCCTGGTTCATTCATTAATGAGGGGACACACAGATCTTGTCTTTCTGCTTGCAATGAAAGTAACAGCCATCAGTGTAAGAGTCTTCTCCTATTGGCATAGCATGTGGGAAAACCTGCCTCCATTTCGGGCAGGACTGTTAATAAAGAATATTGCTATTCTACAGATTTCTGTGAAATGGAGATTCAGGCTTCTGGACATTCAAGCTTCCTGCAGAAAGCACCCCATGGCACATGTTCAGCAGACATCATCCCATGGTGGGAAGGTGGGCAGTGGCTCTGTTGCAAACACAGCCTTCAGCATTTACTCTCATATCCATCAAGCCAGTCTTGGTGTCCATCTCTGAAGGGTTTCAATGACAGAAAGACACAGAAGCACCTCTGTGTTTTTGAACATCATTCTTTACATGAGTTTATCAAAGTTTAAGCTCTGCCTTTGGAGAATTTTTCCCTTCCCCTACTGGTCACATCAGCAGGGTGACATCACTGTGCCTACTCAGCCATTTCAGGCAGATGAAGAGAGAGGGCAAGATTGCACTGAGGCTCAGTGGTTCTTCTGAACATCTCAGTGCATCACCTCCTGAGTAACAACCCTGCTGTTTCTAGTTCAGCTGGTCAGATATCCCAGATCCATTTATAAAAGTCAAATCTGCATGAAGAGTGGATTTTAAGTAATTCTGTTGTTTGGGTCAATTATAATACAAAATATTTATTGAAGCCTTGTTTACCTCCTGTTCTGTGTTTATACACATATACTCCAGGAAGCTTTAGATGCCCAATTACATAAAAAGTTTATGTCCAAAGCTGTTGGATTTTCCTTCCTCCTTCCTTGTAACATTGTATTTGTTTTATGCTATTTGGTGCAGGCAATAGATGCACCAGTACTACAAAAAGACACTGTTCTTTCTGCTTTGGAAGGAAATGTTGTCATTGACATCTTAGAGATATACACATAGAGATAGCAGATTTCCTAAAACAAACATCCAGCAAACTTATATATTGCTGTCATTTCAGTTAAGTACTTTATGAGCCAGACATCTGGTTCTCACTGGGTGCCTCTGCATAAGCTCTTTGTTCAGGGATATGAAGCAGTCTCAAGGCTGTTTGCAAAGACTGCGGAGCAAAGCCTTGTCTTCTCCATCTGGGATGAGAAAAGCAGGCGCGAGTTGAGTTTCTGTTCCTTAATTTTGTACAATACAACCCACAGGAGGTTTCTCTGGGACAATCCATACATACCTTTCTTGTTTAGATTACTATCCTCTCCAAGTAATACCATGAAAAAAAAAAAACAAACCAAAAAAACCAGGAAAAACCTACCGGTAAGGGTTATATTCAGGAATGGAAACTTTTTTCCTAACAATCCCCCGAGTGGATTTCATGTGAGTGACCTTTCAGTGTTTTCAAGACAGAAACTAACAATGATAAGGACAACAGACGTACCCCTCCAAATTCACTGGAAGAATTGTTTTGATTCAAAACACTTAGGCTGCATTTATAAACCACTTGCTGGGCCCCGATTTCCGTTGCTTTGATGTCAATCTGCTTAGTTTGAAACTCAATGTAAATCAAGTCCTCTTTCAACCCCAGGAAACATGGGGAAGGTGCCAACAGTGAGAAGTTCTTTGTGGGCTTGTTGGGAAGAGCAGATTCTAGACCAGGATGTGTAGAGAACTGGCCTTTGCAACTACCCTCAGACAAGCCTTAGCTGTAGCCTTGTAATTTTAAATGGCCTTTAACAAACCCAGCACTGTGAGGGCTGAGCTAAGTAGCAGGATGCTCTTGTCCAGGCTGCAGACATTTCACTGAAGGATTGTGCATAGAGAAGGAACTTGTTTGCCTTGAACAATTGCAATAAGCAGCTGTTCTGCATCCTGACTGGGAACTGTCCCATGGGATGTGAAACATGCAAGGAAAAGGGGGCAGGTGAGTGACACAGGTTTCAGGAAGCCGGTGCAGGGAATAGAGCTCCAAATTTTAGAGATAATGTGTAAATAAAGGTAGAGAAAATGTGTAGATGAACATTAAACACTTTGAAAGATGGGTTTAACACCTTAGCTACATGTTGGCCTGGAGTAACTTCTTCAAGAATGTTTCATGTCATTGTGAAATGATTACATGAAGGGGAAATTCATCCAGAATGGAGAGAAATCTGAACATTCCCAGTAGTAAGGATGGCACCTAAATTTAGAAAACTCATGATGTTTTAGGGAGCTTGGTTTCATAACAGAACATGAAATCCCCTCATCTCAGGAAAGCAAACAAGACTGTGGGATCAGCAGTCCTTGAGAATACTGTCTCAGAACATGACAACCAGAAAGCCTTGCAGGGAGGCCATAGCTACCCAGATCTTCTCATTGCAGTCAAACTGGGGGAAGACCATTTTTTTCTCCTACACTGAATTCCATGTGTGGGAAATACAGCAGTGCTCTTTTCCCAAGTACACATGTTTAAGCTGGGATATGTGCTTGTTATCATGACAGTATCATTCTGTCATTAGAACATCTTCAGCAAACAGTTGTTCTGGTGGCTTGTAGATAAGAATGGAGATGAAAACCCAAGGAGTAATTTTGCTGCTTCTCTTTCCTTGAATGCATTCTTGTTGATATGCCTTCAGTAGGGAATAAACTATTTGTGTCTCCACATCCACAGAACTAGAAACAAAGCTAACTGTGTCAAATTCTTTTGCTATTAGGCTCTTGCTGATGGCATGAAAGTACTTAAAATTTTACATTTTAATGACCATGCTCAGACCCCAACCCTCCTGACAGTAATGTTTGCCAGGTTTGTCCCTACTGAAGAGCCCAAGATCATCCATCACATTGGAGCAATTTCCACTCCATCCACAAACCTGATCAAAAGCCCAGGAAAGTGACCACAATCATGACCCCATCCTCTTAAATATGAGTTATGGTCTTTGTTGACATGCCACAGATTTTTAGTACATACCCAATGGCAGATAATTGCCTTTCAGCATGTTGGGAAATTTTTACAAGTAAACAAAACAGCCAGAAATGGATTCCTCAGTAAACCACACCACTTTTCCCTTCACCTATCCTCTTCATAAGCTTATGTGTTTGGGTGTACAAAGGACACCATTCTGGGCCATTAGGTGACTCATGATTACATTTAGTACAGACATTAAGGAAATGAAAGCTTTTATCGTCATTATACATACAAGTTGCTTTAGTATTTGCAAATATTCTTCTGTCAATAACAGATACTGTAACTATGTCAGTTGTTTATTAACTACATGTAATTATGTACCAATGTATTACATATTCTATGTAAAAATTAGTCTATAAACCATAGACAAATTGATAACAGTTGACTTTGGACCAATATATGAACCATATTAAAATTATCTATTACATATCCATTTCTGTCTAATCAGATATGCCGGACAGATAACCCCTCAATGAGTTTTGTACTTAAATTCTGTAAAAACTCTCACAAGCTACAGCATTTAACATTGTCCACCATACAGCAGCAAAATTAAAAAATAATACAGAATAGCTCCAACCACAACAAACCAATCCCCCTGCATGTATTATAAGTTTAAAATTCCATGCCTGTGTGCACAGATACATGTATTCATAGATACGTGAGTTTCTCTAGCACTGCTGCACAAACTGTACCCCCAGGAATACTCAATTCAAAGCTTGCAGCTGATCCAGGTGCAATCTCCTTAAACTAGATGTGGGCTCCAATCAAATGCATTTAGCACTTTGACAGCGCTTGGTATTCCACACTTGTGATGGTGAGTGTGGGTGACCTTATTTTAAGGCTCAGTGTACTCATTGCTACTGGAGAGGACCAGCAACATCTGTGGGTGAAATATGGTGAGAATGAAGTGACTCAGGTAAAGAAGTTTGACCTTTTCAGGAAGTGGCACTGAGTGAGGTAGTACTGGAGGACCAAAGGAGAGTGAGGTCATTGGTGCCAAAAGCACAGCATTTTATCCTGATTTATGTGATCTTGCTGTTTTGTGGTCTTTTACTGTTGGTTGCCATTTGTGGTTTCTTATTTCTTGCTTCCAATTTTGTATCTTAAACATGGTATTTACTGTGTACTTCATTCAGCATTGCACACTGTGTGGATCTAGCACACTTGAGGGCACTGGCTTTATACAAATAATCCCTACCTGCAGCAGCAACCTGCTGCTTCAAAATGCTGCCAAGCCCCACAAAGTCAGGGTCAGGCTGTCACTGCAATACACACTGCAGTGGTTTCTTTCCTGATTGCAGAAGGAAGTGCAGGATAATCATACTGTTAGCACAGTGATAATCACACTCGTCTCTGTGTGCTGTCCCACCATAAATAATGGGATTGATGAGGATGTCTATGAATTACTGCTTGATAGAAGGAAAAAAAAGGCTGACAAATGAATGCAAGTCCTGCAACAAGCAAAGATTTTGCATCTCCACGTATTTTTTAGTACTCCTCTGACCATTCTTAAGTTGAAAAGTGGCTTTTTCCGTTTTCCCTGGTTTTCAAACAGTACAGTGTTGCTACATCGTGGTGACAGCTTCTGAATAAACTTCTGAAATGGCAATTCATGAACGCTTCCAGCACAGCTCACCAATGACTGAGGAGTTCTGAAGTAAATTTTTTTTCTTTTTCTGGCTATGCTGTTTGCCAAATCTATATTCCCAACTAGGCATTTAAGTGGACTTCAACCAGAGGCCCAGGAAACACATACTCCATTTCCTGACATGCTCTGAATTGCTTTTAGCTCTGTATTTCTGCACAAATACACCTAGTGGCTAAATTAGAGGGTATGAACTACAGCAAATTACATAGCCTGTTTAGACTTACAGGCCAGCTCCCCACAGTTAAGGGAATGTTTGCTTTGAAATAGCTCCAGATTTTCTCTCCTTGGTCTGAATTTTCTTTATCAAGCGTCCCTCTCACCTTTCTATTTATGCCTCCCTCTTCCCTTTTGGCACTTCAGCAGCACCTCTTACATTGCTGGAGGAAGCACAGAACACCTTCTGTGTGAAAAAAAAGCAAAATAAAAAAAGACAGTCAGCTTCTTTCCTGTTCTGCTTTCTCCCTCTGTTCTCCAGCCCTCTCCATCACCCTCCTGACAACATGCAATTTGGTTCTTTTCTCTGGAGTCTGTTTCTGCTGCAGCCTGCTGCAGCCAGCCCAGCGCAGGTGTGTGCAAGGCATCTGCAGCAGCTTTGCATTTGCAAACAGAGCAGGGGGCTCTGACCTGGGCTGGGACCCAGTGTCACCATCAGACCCCTCAGCACATGTGGTGGGGCAGGCAGTGAGGAATGACAAGGGGAGACACTCAGGCTCTCTGTTCCTGTCGAGACTCGTGTTGCAATCACGCCTCTACAGGCAGCCTGGTGCAAGTCTCTTGGTGCGTCCCTTGGTAGCAGTGCTTCCTCTGCTCGCTCACCTGCACTCAGCTAGGGTGGACTGGGGAGCCATCAATCCACTTTGTGTTCACAGCAGACATGAAACTGCTGGCTTGTCTGAGCGCCCAGTAAAAAGCTGCTTAGCAGAAGTACAGAAAATGACACCAGGACTCCAAATTTCAGAAGTATATACTGGACATTACATGGAATTCTTATTACAGGATACAGTAAAATTACCTGTTTTAAATGGTTGTTAGCCAGACTGACTTTAGTGGAAATGCAGATTTCATTAGAAAAAAGAAACCCAAACCAATAATCAGTAACGTGCAATCTTCATAGCCCATTCTTTTAAAATATTTTCCCCATGACCTAATGTAGAATAAAGACATGCAAATAAATATCTTTATGCATATTGTAACAATGGGAACTTCTCTAGAAACAGCAGGCAAAAACCTTAGTCTCACTGGGAGTTGAGACTGAGGTAAATTTTAAGATACTTTATTATTCCAGATTTGCACTGCCAGAGCACTAAATGCAGTTAGAATTGTGCAAAGACAAATTTCAGTGTAGTCTTTTCCTGTCACTGTGGGTACCTGAGATACAAATCAGTTGCATGGTTATTTAGAACAGCCCTAAGACATCTCAAAGTCCCATTCAGTTTGTACACAGAAATTTAAAAAACAGAGACAACAAGAAAAATAATGAGATTTTGGCAAAATTCATTTTCATTGCATTCTCTTCTGGTTAGCAGAAGAACCTTTTCTCTCTGTCTTGTGTCAAGTTCCAAAGCAAGGAGACTTGAGCAGAGACATCAAGCCCAAACTCTGGTAGTCCAGTAATTGTGTGGAAAAATAAAACAAAATATAAACAAGAAAGAATAATTGACAATCAAACATAAAGTTATGATCTTGAAAACCCGATGATGGAAATCTAGAAAGAAACTGAGAAATAAAATCAGAAGATGTGGTCGATAAATGTTAATGGTGGGAATTAATTTTGTCAAGATGAAAGTAATGGCCCTGTTCCAAATCTCTCTACCAGGACTGCTAGCAATGGCAAAACCAGAGTTCACAAAATGTGAAAGGGCACCTTCATAATTTCAAAGAATCAAGGTGTGAAATTAGCAAAAGGCTCTGAGGAATGTTCCTAACACAATAGATGTGCACTCATCCTTGCTAATAATGGGGTTTCCACAAGAGGACTGCCAAATGGTAGCACTTCACAGCTTGCTGCCAGCTCCACATCCACAAATCTGCCTGCTACACATCTAAATGCTACCATCCACTGAGCTTCAAAATCATAGGAATCAGCAGGATGGTGTGTGAGTGGTACCAGCTGCACTCACTAAAGAGTTGCAGCAGCAAAGAGTTGAGAAATTAATGATAGGAAAAGCTAACTGCAAGTATTTTATTAGCCCTGTATCTGCAGCCACATTTCTCTCTTGAAAGTTAACCTCTTCCTCACCAGAGTGTCCCTTTTCCTTACAATTATTACTTTTATTTTATTTTATTTTATTTTATTTTATTTTATTTTATTTTATTTTATTTTATTTTATTTTATTTTATTTCAATAATTAGACTGTTCTTATCTCAATCCACAGGTTTTACCTTCTGGTTCTGCTCCCCATCCTCCCCAGGAGCTGGCTCTAGTGACCGAGTGACTGTGTGATACTTGGTTGCCAGCTAGGGTTAAACATCTACACCACCAGATGAAATTACTTTGCAATTACTTTTTAATGGCAGCCTCATAAAGTGGTAGTGATGAAAGTTCATTTTCCACTGCTTTCATAAGCATAGAGGTAGCTTGGCCATGCCATGGTGACCTGTTCAAATACTTCACCCACTGTTGTTTGTGCTTTTTCGACTGTTATTTGAAAAATGAAATTTCATTGCCTTGAGTTTATGGACTTCTATTAAACCAGACTCCCTGATCACCTTGAAATTTACCATGGCAGGAGTTTCCTGTAGGTGAAACATGGTATTTTGCTTCACAGAATATCATATTCTTTCTCTGGCTACTAATTGCCAGGCAAGAGTGTCCAGAAGATCTGTAAATTAAATTCTGTTTGTGGGGAAAAAAAAATCCAAAACCACTCATACTTTTCTGAAGGACAGCAAACTACCCTACATATGTGTCTAATAGGATTACATAAAACCTGGTGGGTTTAGTTCAGGGGCCTTATTCTGCCTAGGTGTGGAAGAATATGGAGCAGCAAGAGACCTGTGGCTGAGGAAACTATGACCAGTTTGGGGAATTGACATCCTGATGGGCCTGGGAGGTACATGAGATGCTGGGGTGTAGATACTCCCAGGCCACTGCTCTGGGAGATTTGGAGTGGGCTGGCAGGGGGCTATACAGCTGTGCAGCCCACTTCTGCACATCTGGGCAGGGAGATGTGAAGGATCCTGCATTCACTTCTTTGAAGCTGACTTAAATTATAAACATGTTGGAGGTTGTGCTTCTCTTTTTATCAGGGAACACATGGGGGAAAAAACATGGGGGAGAGGAAAGTGAAAGGAGAGAGGGTTCTCTCCCTGCTTTCTTTGTTTACTCCCATCCCTCTCTTAGGTTTTCAATGCTCTTTCCTCACTTTCTGAGATAAGTGTATTTAAAAAAGCAAGAAAGATGAAAAGCAGATTTTTCTTAAAAAAAAAAACAAACAACAAAGTTAGGAGAAATGAAAGGCTACAGTGTCTTTTCTAGAAAGGGAAAAAGAATGTTTTCCTAAATTTGAAGTTCTTTCATTAAACAAAGAATTTTGGCAAAGGTGCATTTTTCAAAAATGCTTTTGGACTAAAAGTATTTATAAACTTTAGTAGAAACACAAACTTCCAGCACCCATAGCTAACATGACCTGTAGCAAGGGGGACAAAAGTAGAGGAATTAGGAATGAGCTGGACTCAGAGGAGAACCCCTAGCAAAACTTGCAACAACACCCTAAAATCATAGAGGACACAGTGGGAGAGGGATGTTGATCTGTGTCCCGGGATGCAGCCAAAGGACCTGCCAGCAGCAGCATCTTCCTGGAAAGAGAAGTGCACTGCACCTCCATGCTCCTCTCTCTGCTATGGAGTAATTTAGTAACCATTGGCTGTTCTACATGAAACAGAGGAGCATGAATAGGTTCTGACTACCTACTTCTTTTCTTTTAGCTGCGGATAAAGCCTGCACTCTAGTGGATTGTCTCTACAGGAAAGCGTAATCCATTTATTGACTTGTGGACTATAAAGAATGGATTTCCAGAAATGCTGGACTCTCTTCTAGCTTCACCTCTTGAGGACTGTGAAGGCTGCAAAATCAAGAAGAAAAGTGCTTTAAGACAGTCTTATCCTCACTACAAACCTAGGTCTCCAGAGAACCTCAGAGATTCTGGATTTTTGCTATGTAGTTTGAAGTTCCTTTCTGGTAAATTTCCACAGTGAAGTAGCAAGGCTCTCTCTTTAAGAGTCTGTTTTGAAACCAAGAATATTAAGGTAATCCTTTTTGTTGACTCCACAAGACTTTGTAGCAAGTTCTACACCACTCACTTGTGGAAGATTCATGCCTATACTTAATGGTAAAACTTGTTTAGTTTTAAAAGCACTGGAGATACTAGGAAGTAAACATACTCTTTGCTTTAGGCTTGTCCCTAAGTCCTGTGCCAAATCTGGGCTTAAAATATTTACTAATACAATAGAAAGCTGGAGACAATAAAAGACAATTTGTTTTAAAATGTGAATGCTTGAGGAACATTTGTTATACTGTCTTCTCAAATTGCTGCGTAAAACTACAATGTTAAGCATGAATAAGGGGGAACAAGACCCAAGTGTTGTACTTTTAAATATAATAAGAAATGTTTCTCTATGTGTACTTATTTTTTGTGCAGAGGGGGAAGCAACGATACTGTTTCCACACTATACAGGTCTCATGGGCAAAAGTAAAGCAGTTCAATCTTTCAACATTTCAACCCTGGCACAACTAAAAGACATTATCAGAAATGCACATCTTGTTTGTTTGTTTCAGTACATGTGATCATATTCCCTCTCTGCATGTTGGGAACAACTAGATGACTGCTTCTGTGTCCCAACAGCTTTAAAGGCTGTCATCCATTCTCATCTGAATTAAACAGAAGGTAGCCCTCCATTTCAGCTGGCTTGGTGGAAAGAGGCAGCCTGTGGAAGCAAAAGAACTATACTCATTCCTTCTTTGAGGGAAAAGGAACAACTCAGTTTGCCCTCTTATACTGGCCCTTCAGACAGAGGGGAGTCATCAGTGAATGGTGGCTCTGAGCATCCTTATATTTGCAAAAACTAAACAGAGGTCATGTTCTATTTTTCAAGGGTTCTTTCTTACCTGGAGTCATAAGGCTTATGCTTAGATTTAGGCTTCCCTGAAGGCAGGTTATGCACACTACCTGTCTTTCATGTAGATGTTGGTATTCTGTTCAGCATGAGCTGCACAATAGTTCTCATACTGTTTAGGCATAAAGTCAAAATGTGCAAAGTGGAAATCACCTGAAAGGGAGGGAACTGGCAATTAGTCCCAGTGCTTATGAGCTACTTCCTTCACATTGCCTTAGACTGAGATTCTGTATCTGATAACAGCAGAAGGTTAAAACTTGAGACAAATTGGATGTGACCAGAAATACCAATATTAAAAATCAGGTCAACATGAGTTGCTGGAGATCATGCCAGACAAAATGTGGTTCTGTGTCAGCTGGGCATTCCTTATGACACTTAGGGTATTGAATCTTAGTTGGAAGTTCTCTGCTTTTATATAGCTCATATAGTTAACTGTAGAATATAGTTAATAGTGTCAAATTCTTCTAATTTTTCTTTGTGCTCAAAGGCTATTAGAAATTTACATCTGTAGTGTCCCCATCTTGCTTTATGACACATAAACAGCTGTATTGTAACAACTCTAATAATTAGGATGATCAATGGCTTTTGTATTTATATTTGACAGATCTCTACCAACAGTCAATATTACCAAAACTAGAGCACCTACTGATGAAAATAGAGAATTGTAGCAGAAATGGAAGTGAAAGCATTTAATGGATGAGATGATGGTCTGGCTACTTATGTTTTTGTCAGACTAAATACATCAGTCTGTTTTTTTTAATGGTCTGGTTTCTTCCATTTAGCAGAATTTGAAAATTCATTTGTCATTGTAACCCAGCCTCTCTAGTATTAATTTCCTTTTGGCTCTATGAAGCATCAGAATCATTCTGCTGACAAATGCTACTGCAGTCACCATGGAGAGTCAGGAATTCAAGGAGTAAGTTTGGGTGTAATGTGCTTGTATCTGGCTCAGTGCAATTTCCAGCTGCTTTATGCAAAGCCAGCTATTGCTTATAATTCATCAGTTACAAAAACAGGATTTAGAGGCACAGGCAGGTTGGTGTAAAGGAGAGGCTGTGTTGTAAGTTAGAAGGGTTGAGACTATTGACAACAGATCAGCTATCACTACATATTTTCTCATTCTGCCAGGCTCCATCAAGTAAGTGTAACTGTTTAAGCAAGACTCTAAGACTTTTTAACCCATATTAGTATTTCATATCCCTGGTAATTTGGTTCAAAACAGGTAAAAAGAGATAAATTTTCCAAAGCCAGAGATACTCCTTTTCCTTTTCCTTTTCCTTTTCCTTTTCCTTTTCCTTTTCCTTTTCCTTTTCCTTTTCCTTTTCCTTTTCCTTTTCCTTTTCCTTTTCCTTTTCCTTTTCCTTTTCCTTTTCCTTTTCCTTTTCCTTTTCCTTTTCCTTTTCCTTTTCCTTTTCCTTTTCCTTTTCCTTTTCCTTTTCCTTTTCCTTTTTCTTTTCCTTTTCCTTTTCCTCTTTTCCTCTTTTCCTCTTTTCCTCTTTTCCTCTTTTCCTCTTTTCCTCTTCCTTCTCCTTCTCCTTCTCCTTCCCCTTTCCCTTCTGCCAAGTAACTCCATCCCATATAAATGAGGACATGAGGTCCTTAAAATGCATTGCCATGGTGCAGGTAGACTTCAGGTGTGTGGACAAGCTCAACTTTATCTTCATTCTTCTAATATTGTTTGATAATGTCATTTTGATAACGTTTATTTCATAATGCCATAAAGCTTCCACTGGGTAATGACTCCCCATTAGAAACCAGCAAGCTTTACAGTGCTGTTCTCAAGGATCCATCATCAAACCTATAGAATCCTCAAAGGGGATACTCCTGCAAGCCCTCTTGGAGGTTGGATGCCATTCGGCTCTGGAGATTGCTGGGTATTTTTGCTGACCAGGAGGAGCTCAGCCGACAGCAGGCTGGCACGTTTTGTGCGGTAATCGACAGCAGATGGGGACCTGCTGTGGCAGCCCCGGGTGAGGGAGCTGGGAGCTCTGTTCCTGCACATGGCCAGGCTGGAGCAAGGCAGGGCTGACTGACACTGAGCACTGCCACTGCAAACAGGGCCAGGCACTGGAGGAGGGTATGTCCACTCTCCTTTTGCCCCCCTTCCCGCCACCCCCTCCCTCCTTCCCTCTAGACAGGCTGTAGGAGCATCCGTGGACGGCAGGGAGAGGGAACTCTGCCAACTTGAGACGTTCTAGAACATGTGGTTTTATTGCAAGGGTCGTGGGTAAAAAGGGCCTTGCCTTCACCCACCAGCCTCGGCTGAAGGGAAGTCCCAAAGAGTGAGGGAGAGAGAACAAGAGGGTAAGAGGTAAGAGAGGAGAGAGCAAGAGAGCCAAAGAGAGGTGGCAGGGGTTGGAGCGCAGGGGCAAGAGAGCTAAGAGAGAGAGCAAAGAGGAGGAGAGTTAGAGAGAAAGCAAGAGAGGAGGAGAGTCAAAGCGAGGTCTTTGTTACAATACATTATATCTCCTTTTGTGTTGAATATTCTAATTTACACTAACCAACCAGTACATGACACAAAACCCTATAGAATCTACATATAGCCTATAAGAACTACTACATTACTATACTGTGTTATATTTTAAACTCTAAAAACTACTCTTTAGACTATTCTCTTTTGCTACATTGACCTTTGGATTCTTTAGTCAGCAGAAGGGTATTGTTCAATCAAGAGGGATTCTCCTTCAGCTGGCTAGACTATTGTTTTCAGGTTACATAGTAACTAAGGCTCAGTATCCTACAACTCAAAGCAAGCTTTCATTTCTATTTCGATTATAGGTTTCATATTTTCAGAATCTTTTGCTAAGCAATCATATTTATAAGGTTTCCCTAATTCATCTTCCCCAACAACAGGCCACGAGTTCCACCCGGGAACACATTACTTGCAGATGAGTATTTTCTGAAAGTACCAGACACAAGTTAATGTACAATTCTGAACAGACAGAGAGTTTTAAAAAAGATTGTTACTTTTGTAGAAACCATAAAATTATTTTCTACCCTGCTCCCATAAAAGAGAGTGAAATGAAGTCCCTGACAAACATCATTTTCTGTGTAAACCAGTACAATTTTTGATTTGAATATTTAAATTTTACAACAAAACCTTTAGTTGAGGTGTTTTTCTGTTTTTAGGGGTTTTTTTTTAGAAAAAAGCAGAAAGAATTAAATTTCAGTCAACAGCTGTTTTCTTCTCAGGAAAATTCATCAGAAGTTTCAAGTCAGATTTTGGTGCTTATGGATGATACTATTCACAGAAGTAATGTGGTAGATTAAAAATTCTTATTGATGTAATTCCATATAATTGCACTCAAAAGATCAGGTGAAACCACTGCTATCAGCATACTATGGGAAGAGTTTGTGGATCTCTGAGTAATGCATTTTGAATTGTTTATATACATGCTTTAAACACCACAGGATATTCTCTCCCCAGCCATGCAAACAATATGGTAAGGATCTTATGTCAGCTGGGTCTCCAAGCATATCTAAAATATATTATAAAATGTTATTATAATACAAATAACAGGGAAAGCTTCCATCCAGCTGGAAGGATGTGTGCTGCAACAGTTGGAGACTATCTCCAAGGAATTCCATCTGATGAGATACGACTGCCCGTGAGGGATATTTCCTGGGCTCTTGTCTTGTAACATAATATTCAGCTACTTAATTTCCTGGACACAGGGAAATCAAGTAGGAAGGGAAGACTGGAAATGATATTTTGACATTTGTGACCTTTAGCCCATTTTTTCTCAGTTTTGCAATTTATTATGCAGGGCATACAAACACATCACCACCAGTCTTCTGACTACTGTTCTGACTCTCAAGATGTTTGTTTTAAAAACAGAATAATTCCCTATCAGTCTTGTTTTCTTGGAAAATCTTGTCTCCTTCTCAAAGGTAATTCTTGCCTTCCTGGGGAGAAGAAACTTTTTCCTAAAGAGCAAGCATAAAACCTAGGTATGAGTACCCACCACTTCTTCAAATATGGCTTTTTTAAAGTCAGGACCTAGGTGTCTTGTAGTTCTTCCCAGGTAGCACTGACTCCTACAAACACACGGTGGAGAGCAGGTCAGGTCATTTGGTTTTGGTGAAGAAGTTGGCTCTGCTGATTACTTCTCTAAAGTCTGGTGGGTATTTCACAGGTACACATGGGAAAATAGAAAAAAATTCTGGAGATATCAAAGAATTTTTGAACATATGATGAAAACAGTGAGTCCTGATGCTGTGGTGAAGCAAAATTCCTGTTCTTCAAGAGGGTGAGAAGAGGATGAGTGATCAGACTCAGGACTGAGCTCCCAAGGGATGCCCAAGGCAGTGGTCTACAGGCAGAGGTTAAACTCTCATGGCTCTTGGACCAAGCAATGAGAGGAGATGATTAAAGATATGCCATTGTTGCTGTGACCATACTTTTTTATTTTTGTGCTGCTAGTTTCCTGTCCAGGAAGAAATGCCCAGGAAAATTACATACAAGTTATATATGTGCAAGGATTGTTTATTTGCTACAGTCAGGACCAACTGGAGAAAATCAACAGCTCCCTAAAACAGCCCTCTATTTCCTCTGACTGCTTTCTCTGAGCTGCACACAAACCACAGTTTTCAGTGGAGGGGGAGGAGGAGGAAGAGATAATCAGAAGCACATGTAGGCATTAACTAGAGATTTGCTGGACCTTTTTGTAAGCAACTGTTCGGGGAAGTTGCCTGGCTAGGGGAGAAAGATGAGAAAAAATAGACCAGCATCACTGAAACTTAAGGACTGGTCCGTTTCCTGCCCTCCTCCTGCAATTTGCTACCAGGGCAGCAGCAAGATCCTGTGGCCCAGCCTGTGGCTTGGTGTGGGGTACTCCCGAGGGCATGCTGTGTCTCTTGTTTTTGGTGAAGTTAGCTCTACTGATTGCTTTGCAACAGTCTTGCAGAATAGTTTGCTACCCAGATTAGACTGGGTTTACACTTTCCTTTGTCTCACCACCTGCAAAAGTAGGTGAGGGCACTGGTTAATTTGTGAGAGACTGAGAGACTTAGTCACAGGGCAGCAACTGGGACAAACATCTTTCCCTGCCTTTGTTTTTAAACCTCATTTAGAAATAAAATCTCAGGACAGGGATCATCTAGCACCGTGTGCTGACACGCAGCTTAACATTGCATGACTTTGGTTTCCACTGGGGATATGGGGTTTACACCTACAGTATAAACAATCATTGAAAATTTCTCCTATTACTTCCAGAGTCAAGCAATGACAAGGCAAGTCTTTCCTCTCCCAGCCCTGCTGATGAGAAAACACTTGGGCAGCCACTGGTGATTGCCAGTGAGAATGCTTAACACATCTCTCACCCTCCTTCAGGAGAGGTATTTGGTGACTTTGTTCACCACTACTTATTTGGATACCAGTCTCCTAGGTATTTTGATACTAGTCATCTGCTAAAGCAGTATTTCTCCCAATTCTCTTGGTTTTTAATGTAGAACATCTGTATCTTCTTTCCTGAAATAGTTTGTTCTTCCCCCCACTCCCCCCCCTTAAAGTAAATTAATGAATGAAATGTCTGCTGTCTGCTTTGTTTTTCAGTTTGGTTTGCTGCCATCCAAAGGTTTTGCAGACACCTTAGCACACACAGAGCAAATAATCCCAGATCCTTCCACTGAAAAACACATGCTGGCCCATGCACATGCACAAAAAATCATTACAATTCATTTTAACTGAACAGAGTGTCTTGGACTTCAGTTTCAACCACATGTCCTGATGAACTGTAGATTACCTGAGTCAGACAGCTTGTCTGACCAACTGCAAATAATTTTCCTGTTACTGAGAATGCCCTTGGGCCTTTGTATCTTCTCATCGAAAAAAACAGTTTCCATCTGCATAAAAATGGTGATTTTTGACAGATCTCTCCTTTGGAAATAGTTTAAAAAAAACCTGGTGAATATTTGGAGCATCCTGGATTGCTCAGCTAGCAGTAGTACATTTCCAAAAGACTCAAGCTGAAAAGTTTTGTACCAAAACTTTGTTTACTCAAAAAATCGTCTTATATACTCACTTTCCTCTGCTAAACAGAAACCTAAGGCCAAAAGCAAATTTCAGTAGAAAACAGTTCTCTGCTGGTTTGTTAAGGCTTTAGGGCATGCTTTGAGATGCTCTTTTAGCTGATATCACAAGGGATGTGAGATTTCTCATGAAAACAACAGGGGAAATGAGAGGCAAGGCCGTTGTGTGCTTCTTTTATTCTCCTGGCTGACCTATCTAACTGTGGGAACTATCCTGGAGTGCTCAAGAAATGCAGGGTTAAACAAATTAACTAACTAGTTATTTGCTTTCAGCTAAAGGAAAAATCCTTCTTGCCTTTTCTCAGCACTACAAAAAACCTTGAGGAGGAAGTTCCTACCATTAAATAAAGATATTTCCTTCTCTTATATAGTCTTTGTTTTTTACCTCATCGAGCAAATTCTCAAGGAACAACCACTCCAGGAATGAAATATCACACATCCTGAAAACATAAATAACTTTTGTATTTAGAAGTCCTGATAAGATGGACAGTAAATGAAATTTTAACAAGACAACTCGTCTTTTGCTATCCATTAATCCTCGAAGCACCTCCCTTTGGGGTAGCTTTGGAATCAAAAATGCATTACTGCAGATCTCATTAATACCATGTGCTTTCCCTCAGTAAAAAGAGCATCTGTCCTACAGGCCTCTTGGCACAGAAATCCATGCTAGGCAGCTGTAGTAAAAGCAACCTTCTTCTGGTTTTCCTTCTGTCTGCCCTCCATAGCGACTCTGAAAGTTCTGGAAAAAGAGAGATTTCAGCATCAGGTGGGACACAACAGTTAGTTTCATGGCCTGACACATAACCAAGTACTGTTCACCTGAGAAGATAAATATAAATAATTAGAACTAGTTTAATAGAGTGAAAGAACCACTTGCTACAAAACACAGTTCAGAAATTCATAGATTTTGAAGGTCAGACTGGAGAATATGATCATCTTCATTGGCTTTCATATGGAGCTTGATGAACACTAACAGTTGCTTAATGAATTTCTTTTGAAGAAAATTATGTTTTCCAGTATTAAGCCTATCCTGAAGATATAAAAAATGTATATCACCAGTCTTTATAATTGATGTCTTCATTACATCCTGTAACCAACTGTTACACTTCCGGTTTTATTACAGTTTATCTTGTTAAACTAGCTAGTTCCTTCCTAATAATTAGCTAGTCTCTACAATTCACGAGCAGACGAAAGCAGACGAAATGCAAGAGGTTTCATTGACATTGAAATTAGGAGAGGCATTCAAACTACTGCACACTTACAGCCCACTTCATAATTTTCTGCACAAGGTTAGTGTGGGTCCTGCAGACGTGCTGTATTTCAGTAATTAAAGGAGTGGGGAACAATTAACCCTTGCTGGTTCAGAAACTAATTCCCAGAGGCATCCGCTGCTTGTCTCTGAAAGCAAGAGCTGTGTACATAGAACGCTGTGGGCATGAGGTATGCATGTGGCAAGTTGTTTCCCATCCCAAAGGCTGGATGCTCAGCAGGGTTCTGTAAGAGACGCTCTGAAATCAGTTTGCCCCTGAACTGTCATGTGTATTTAAAAAATAAAAAATAGGATCCAGAGCCCAACAAAGAACCTTTTTTTTCTTTTTTTTTTTTTTTTTTTTTTTAAACCCTGTGCTACCTAGAGTTTTCCATGCAGGCTTATTGCTGTTTGAATGTTAAACTAAAGGGAGCATCATACACTGCATATCAAAATGCTTGCACCAGCATTTGGTCAAGGTCTCAGCAGAAAGCTTTGTAATTGCTAAATATCTCCTGAAAGATTCAAATAACCATAATGGTGTTTATAAAGCACATTTTAGGCAAGGTATCCCCTAGGCAGGGTGGGAGCACAAGGCACCAGCCGGAGAGTGGACTAGTTCCTATTAGACACAGTTGCTGAGACCCAGAACAAACTGCCTTCTGAACCCAGCAAAGTTCAAGCTCAAGCACTCTGAATGACAGGAAAGCATGACTCAGATGAAGTGTTCTTGTCAAATGTTGCTATGCTCAACATTCCACACACAATTTGTACACCACAAGAAACAAATACTCAAGGAAGCACTGGTGATTTGGCTAGAAGTGCTGGTAAGTGGAATACTTAAAAATTTTTAAGTACTTTCCAAATGTTTCATATTTTTCAATGGAGAAAAACATAAAAATTATATGTACAAATCTCTATATAGGCTGGCAATTTAGTAGAATAGCACTGCCAATTTATTTGAGAAAAGTTATTACACTACGCCAGGGTTAAGGACTGATGCATGGAAAGCACAATAGGTTTCTTGCAATATGTACTCATGTATAAGTACTTATGTACTTCTAATCTTTCCATATCTCCTCAGCACAAACTCTGATGCTTGGAATTTGGTTATAAATCCAGCCTACAAGTGCTTCATCTATCACATGATGCCTGCACTAACCGGAACAAAGTGGCACTAATCATGCTTCTGCTTTTATGAAAAGCATCAGCAGAGATAATTTTTGTCATCCAAAACATCTTGACTGCTATGACAAAGGGGTGAAAAATCTAGATAATGTTTTTGTGCTTTCAAGAGAAGTTTCAAGATAATAATAAGTTCAGTTCCGATGAGCTAGGAAGGTTAGAAAGCAACTTAATCTATCTCAGATTCCTTGAAAAAACCAAAACTAATCTACATTTTTTTCAGAGTAAGATAGAATTCATATTTGTAAACGTAGCCTGTAGATTTTTGTATGGCTAAAAAAGTATTCATATATATATATCTGCAGAGACAACAAAACAATCTTGTATATAATTTTTTTTGAGTATTTAGCCACTGTTGGTGGAAGGTTTGCTTATGCATTAAATAGAATAGAAAAAAAAATTGCCAAAGCAACCACTTCACTATAGGAAAAATGTGTTACAATGGTAATTCTGTGCTTGCTGTCCAGTGTTGTGCAAATCTTCTTCAATGTTACTCTGATGATTTGTGTATATAAATAATTTTTCTTTCTTTTGGTTTTCTGGAAGACATTTTCAAAAAACCAGTCATGTGGCAGAAGTATAAGACTGCTATGTTTTTGGAAAGTCACATCTGTGAATCTGAAAACAAATTTGTCCATCAAAAGAGAAGTTTTTAGAACAGGATCTTATTCATTGTTTTGAATAGTGTATTTCCTTTTATTATTGCTTAGGATGTTAATCGGATAACTTCATATAGCTGCATAAAATACAGCCATTTTTAGCTCTGGGGTCTTTTCAGTTTTCTCAAAAACTAGCCTTCTGTGCATGCCTTATACCTGAAAATAAATAAAAAACCCAGACCTAAATAGTTGAAAACGCAAAGTCTGGTGTATGGCCCACAGGTAATTTGTAATGATCAAGAACTATAAAAGTCTGTTCCCTTACTGAGGAAAGGACCTCTCTGAGAGTGGGCAAAACCTGATGCAACTTAGGCAGGGGAAGTGTGTGCATGCCAAGGACCCTTAATTCACTGTGTACTTCAAAGCTGTAACTTGAGCTTCCCCAGTGACTTCGCAATAAATCAAATAAACCAGGCTGAGGCAGCAGGGGAGGGAGGACAGGCAAGTGAAAAAGATGGAGAAAAAGAAAGTGCTGTGATAATGAAATGTTCAGGAAACAAAGTTGTCCTGCTGCCCAGTCCACAAATGTGAAATTGCAGCTGTTGGCTCCAAAAGTGCTTGCTTTCTTCACTCGATCAATTTGAACTGTGGCATCCCCAAATAGAGGTAACGTTCATGGAGCTTAGAAGTAATGCAAGCCATGCTGCCTTTACTGCCTCACACATAATTTCTTCCCAGTCACACAGTTCTGAGAGTTTTGGCTTTTTATTTTTTAAGTGATGCAAGCAGATGTCACACTGACACTGGCAACTTACCTATTTATTGGTAACAGTCACCTCAGCCTGGATCTCCAGGAGTCCAAGCAGAGATGCAGCAGGACACAGGAGAGGCTGATAGACTTACATGGGTTTCCAAGACCATGGGCCTCTCTAACTTAAGACCAGATCCCAGAGTCCTACACACCCAGAAGTGGAGCACTGGACTTGGACTTACAGATGACTGTTTCAAAATATGATAGTTCATGCAATGTTTGTTACGATTTGCAAAGCATGGCTTGTTTAAGGGACAAGCTAAATGCTCTGGGTCAGTCATGTCAAGCAGGCTTATTCATTGTACATTCATCTTTCCCCTTAGTGAATCTCAGCCTATTTCTCCACATTGCTGTGGTGTCCTGAACATAAGGCTGTAATTGACAAAGTTGATCTATGTAAATTCACTTTGTTTTCTGAAAACTGAACCTTGCAGACCATGCAAGGGAATAACTAGTTCAAGGGGATCTAATTTTGCAGATACCAGCCCTACAGGCTTGACTAATCTTTCCAATTGGAAGACTAGATGAGAAAGGGTTAATAATTTTAAGTTAAGTAAAAAATAATAAGGATGTTGTGGAAAGGAGAATCTGGGTATCATAAATACTTTTCTACTGAGTGTTGGGGAAAGGAAAAGAATAATGAGTGGGTAGGCCATAAATTATTAAGCTATCGTTCAGGAAATCTAGACAGGGGAATTAAGAAGGAAAGGAATAAAATTCTTAAGGATTTATTTTATTGACTAGTTTCCAACTTAGAAGGTTAGAATTTAACCCTTCATTTTGAGGCAATGGTTATAGCTGGTTCTGTTCTTTATAAGGGATTGCTGATGTTTGTTATTAATCATCTTCATCTTCAATGATGTCATAAACCCTGGGAGGCCTGCATAGTGCAAGGGTGACTGAAAAATACCAGTAGCACCTGATGAATGGCCAAAATCTCAGCATTACCTGCAGCTGCATAAGATTATTACTGCTGCTTTAGACATAAGCAGTTCAAGCATACAGAAAGACAGGATCCAGGGCACTCCCAGATACCGCACCATGTGAAGGATGGCAAGTGATACCATCAGAGAAAGTGAGCTCTGCCAGCCTGTGTTCTCTCCTAATTTCAAACTCAGGCCATAACACTTGCTCAGGATAAATGGGCTTGTCTGGCTGCCTGAGCCTGTGAGCTCCTGACCGAAGGCAACTGAGAAGTCACTTGAACTTACACCAGATGTGTTGTCTTTTAGAGATCAAAGGGATTTTGCGGGGTGGAAGGAGGTCTTTTTCACTTCCTGCTAGCAAATGGCAGTAGAAATCCCCTCTCTGGAGATGAACTGGACAATCTGGAAATTATCCAGAGGGTTATAACCAACGGCCATTGGGCCTTCCCATCTTTCTTGACCACAGCTGGTTGAGATATTGCTCAGAGAGAAGGAGTCCTGGACACTCAATTTGCATAATAGTGACCCTTCTATACCTCCTCTGATGGATGTTCACTGTCAAAAGACAATGCCATGTTCAACAGTGCTTCCATATACATCTTCATGAACTAACACTGGTCTTGTTGGAGCTGCACCATCACTCCTTTCTTCTAAACTCAGGAACCAGGGTATTTTTCTGGGAACACCACAACCAACTGATGGCAGAAACCCCACAATTATACTGAATCTGGCCAATCAGTTGAGACTCTCACAGCTTTAGCGAGAGACTGCTGAAAGTGGTATGGCATGGCTTGAGTTGAGCCCTGACATGCTGAGGCAAACTATGTCAATTCTTTAAGAGCCAATCATGCCAGTCAATGCCCAGTCAATGCCCATTGCCTTTTCAGTACAGCTCTCAGTCCTTGCTCCTCCTTTGCCACCCCACTGTGCCAGCAGAAGGAAATTCAAGCCACACCCTGAGCCTTTAGAGAACAAAATCTGGTGAAGTAGTGGAAATCCATTCTTATGGGCTTTTAAAAATAAGACACCAAATTTTGTATTGAATTTATTAAAATGTACATTCTTTTTGCTGAGTGGACACTAAATGCAGGAACTCTCAGCAGAGGAAGGGAGGTGACAGTACAGGGCATTAACTTTTCAAACTTCTGTCTCAGTACTCTTCCCATCTTATTTTTAGTGCCTTTAGTTCTTGTATTTTCCTCTTCTCTTCAGCCTCCACTCCTTTTTCTTTTTTACTTACATGGGTGGCATATTGCTTTCTTCTTAAATGTTCAAATATTTAGAAATGCCAAGATGATTTAGAAGCTCTTGGAAATGATTTTCTAAGAGTGCATAGGACAGTGGCTGCTAAACAGTCACTCTGGTTTGCAAAATTGATTTGGGAGTTTTAAGTCAGTGGTACCCATGTAGAGATGATTCTATGAAATCATATGAAAGAAAATAAGCTAAATTTCCTGAATGAATTTGTGAAGAAAAAATAACAAGCTACATACATAATAGCATGGTAGGAAGTCATGTGGAAATCAGCAGAAGGGAAAGAATATTTGGTTCAATTCTACCATTCATTTCAGAGAATGATTTTAAAGTCTCGGCTCAATTTTTTTTTACAGTAATAGTAAAAGGGAAGGCTGACTTCAGTTGTTTTTTGATGCGTGGCATTTTGATCGTGGCTTTTATAAGGTGTGGTCATCTCTATGAATCAGGACTGAAATAAAACATGGAAAAATTATTTTACTAGTGATTTTGAAGGTTTAAGTATTTTTGATAGTACTGTTTCACGGAATCAAGTGTTATTTTCTTAGGCTGTTGAGAGTAGAATTTTATTTACAAGATCTACTTGCATCTCACTGATCAAAGTTAAGCTTAAGTTTACCGAATTAAAAAAAAAAGAATAAAAATAAAAAAAGAACCGCTGTCTTATGCTAAAGATAGAATTTTCAAATATTCTAAAAAAAATCTTATACCAAAAGAAAAAAGTAAAACACTGAGATTCTTTCTTTCATGAGAATGAACAAGATAAATACTCTTATAGATAAAACAGAAGAAGGTAAACCATTGAAAAAACAACAATCTGAGTCTTCATTTTTATTTTAAAGCCAGGTATAGATTTTAAAGCCAATTTTTATTCAGATGAATTTATCATATTACAGCTGAATCAATTATGTATCAAAGTACAGTGGAACTTAGGAGCCTAAATAGTTTTCTAAACAACATCTTTGAGTCTTTATTCAAGTGCTTTTCAGTCTAGCTTAGACATTAAATAGTGAAGAATTTTTGTGGAGCCACATGGGTTTAAATTTAACTTGTCAATGGGGTGGTAGCTTCTAATTTCTGGAAAACCAAGAATCTGAAAGGTGAAGTGTCCCAAAGGCCTTTAATGCCTTCCAACATTAGTGTCCGACTTCCATGTGAGGATGGCTAGAATAGCTCCCATTGCTGCCTTAAAGACATCCAGCTGACTCAGAGCAAATGCATCTGCTTAGGGAGCAGCTGGTGCTCTGCCACGCCTTTCAGGCTGCCACACAAAGGTAAATCAACACTTCAAAGCCAGGTTTCCACTCTCTTTAAAGCTCCATGCTGCCATGGCTACTCTGCATTAAAAAGAAAATTAAAGGGTGTTTTTTAACTGCTGGGATTTGTACTCAGTCTTAAATATCCACTTTGTCATATGCAGCTCTGGGCATTCAAGATGGTAATAGAGTTGGTATCAAGCATTAGGAAAGGCTGACAACAGCTACCAGTTTAGTTCTGCATTTCTGTCCACTTTGTCCACTTATTGCAAAAATTAATCAAAGCACCATGGCTCCCGCAATAAAAAATGCCTTTTTCAAAACCATTTCTGTGAATAAGCAAGAGTCCTCAAAAAGTCTTCAATGGGATGTATCTAATAATTCATACTTACACTGGGCAATGACTTTGCTTTTAATCTTTGATCCTATTGTCCTCAGCTAATAAGAAGCAACATTCTGTTTGGAAAGGGTGGAAAGGGTTTATGTCATTGTCTTGTTTTGCAAGGCCCCATAAAGTTTTAAATCCTTAACCATCTAAAAAATGGTGACATATATGTTCAGAACAAATTTTCTGCTGTTTTCTGTTTTAGTGATTCCTTTCCATTCCTGTACACAGCTCACTTTCAAAAGAATAAATCTGAAGGGCTTTTGCTTCCACATACACACAATAATTTTAAAGAAAATATCACCATCCTCTTAGGATTTGAAAATACATAACGAACTCCCACTGCTGATGATTCTTCTCAATAAGGTCCCAAGATCCTGAAGTGCCAGCCTAGGGAAACTGTGTTCTCTCCTTTACCTTTTCTGCCACAGGCATGCAAATCTGCCTACAGTTTGAAGGTCTTATAAGCATTTATTGAGTTTCCTGACTCAGTAATTAAAACACAGCTTGTGAATCCTTTCTGAGCTGGTTTGAAGGACTTCTGAAATTATGACTCTGGCAGCGAACGATTACCTGTGGCTGTCCTCCTTGCCAGAGTGGGTGCAGATTTATTCTTGTATGCAATCTTTGGGGAAAAAAAAAAGGAAATGGGAAGGGGAACAGGGCGGGGAAGGAGGAAGGGAGATGAGGGGAGGGGAAAGAAGGGCAGGAAAAGATCTCCTCCCCCTTCTTCTTCACTGGAATTTGTGACTGCATTGTTTTTCCTCTCATATATTCTCACTTGTCTCTTCTTTGGCTGCAATTACATCTGTGCAATAACTTCTTTTTTCTTCTTAAATAGGTTATCACAGAAGTGTTATTGATTTGTTCTGCCTTGACCTTTCTGTCCCTCTGCTCTAAACTCCCTCTCCCTCCCAAAAAAACTCCAAGCTCACTTTGGTGACAGAACTCTCTAAGAAAAGAGAGGAACATGTACTAGAACACTTGGAACATGTGCTAGACAATGGAACATGTTCCTTATTTTCCTTGAGGCAAATAAGACTCCAGGAAAAAAAAAAAACAAACAAAACACCACCAAGTTAAAACAAAAAAAAAATTGTCTTCAATAATTCTGTTTGCTTGTAAATGTATTGGGAAGTGCCTCAAATTTCTTTTCCTCAGCTACCATGTCCTGGGATAAAGTAGGTCAAGACAGAAACTCTCAAATGTTGTGTACTGGTTTTGTGTGGCCAGGTCTTGGTAGCTGAGTAGGGGTTCCAGGGGTAGGTTCTCTGAGAAGATTCTGCCAATTATGGACCTGCTGTTAGCCAAGGCCAAGCCCATCAGTGACAGTGAGATCATCTCTGTGATAACACATTTAAGAATAAAAAAAAATTGAATTATCACACAGCAATAAAATAATTGCAGCAGGAGCAGAGTTGAGTGAGAATATGTGAGAGGAACCACTCTACAGACACCCAGGTCAGTGGAGAAGGGGGGTAGCAGGCACTCTAGGCACCAGAGGTGAGATTCCTGTGGTGAGGACCACTGTAAGACAGCTGTGACCCTGCAGCCCATGGAGGACCATGGTGGAGCAGAGATGCACCTGCAGCCCATGGAGGAGCCCATGCCAGAACAGATGGATGTCCATGGACCTTCCAGAGAATGGGGATGTGGGTTAGGAAAGGTGAGTATTCACTGTTTACATGCAGAAGCCTCACAGATGGGGTTACAATACCCCTGGTGCTATACCAGCATTGTATTGTACCCCCGCAACAACACCCCTGCAGTGCAGGAGTGTGTGCTCTGTCACAGGTACCTACCTCCAAACAGAGACAGAGACAAAATATCACAACAGTGCATCAACTGCCTTGGAAGACTCATTGCTGATGGTCCAGGAGTGCCAGAGTTTGGAATTGCTGAAAAAGTCAACAGGGACATGAGTGGCTTGAGTGTTGTCTCTGACTGAGGGAGGGAAGTGCACCTGGTTCAGAGAAATTTTTGGTTTCAATTAAGAGTTTTTATAGAGCCCATAGGTTTGAAATTTCATGAGTATTATTTCAATGACGTGATCAAGGACGAAAGCCTATGAAAATGAGAAACGAAAGTTAATGGTTTTGTGGTCATAGACCGTGATGTTTTGGAGCTGAAGACAAGAAAGTTTCAAGAAGTGCTGTGCTTCATAATTAGCTGAGGAATTTTAAACAAATGGGTAGTCTTTGTTATATTTAAAAATACTACAGCCATAATTTTCCAGTGAAAAGGTTTTATTTAGTATTTTATTTCAGCTCAATGCGATCAATGCAGTGTGACAATAACAGTAAGAAATTCACACAAAGTAAAGACTGATGGACAAATGGCATAACAAATGGAAATGTTATTAACATGCTATTAATATACATAAGATACAAGAATAAATGTTCATTGAGTTATTATATTGTAGAGAATTATATTGTAGAGAATTTTGTAAAGTTCACTCCAACAATATTAAATGTCTAGTGGGACATCTAGAGAAGGAAAACATGCAAATATAGAAAAGGGAATTTTGGTGGAAGAATGGAAGCTTTCTCGAAGAAAAATTGTAGACCAAGATTCTTGGTCTTAGATCAAGAGTAAATTGATAATGATCAATCTGGTAAACAAATTAGTAAAAAACCCAAATTTAAGATGTAAGATAAAATAAGATAAGGCTTAAGATAAATGTAATGCTTATAGATTCTTATAGACAAGGAGAACTTTACAATTTTTCCTAAAGATATACTGGGTTTTTTTCATTAAAACAAGCAAAAATGACATCCATTTCACCAGTTTCCTTAGAAGCTTCAGAAATAAAACTCATATTTGGTATTTGCAGTTGGTCTAACTCTGGTGTTTACTGATTCCATAGTAATATTTTTAGTTAGAAAAGTAAAATTTGTCAGAAAATAACCTGTGATTCTTTCCTTTCTGAAGGAAACATTATGCCCCATTGACATTGGAGTGGCACTGAAACATCTTCATAGGATTTCTCTAAATTTGTATCCATTCATTAGTATAAATGCCAAACTCTTACTCATTTGTTTAAGTTGCAATCATACATCTGTTTTTCATTTACAGTTACACTTACACAGCTATATCCCCATACAAATGATAATCCACATTACCTGATTTAGTAATACAAAGCCATACCAGAAGGAAAAAATGGGACATGCAGTTGGCAACATCTGCCTCTACTTCACACTTGTATGGCTGCGATGGCCATTGGAGACACTAGGAGTCTGCTGTTTTTCCAGAGAACAGGATAATTAGGATTGCTACTGTGTACAGCAAGTACAGAAATTCCCTCTTTTTTTTTTTTTTAAATCCATTCTAGTACTTCACTGGCAACATATTGCTAAAGATGCAGCCAAAGACCAGAGAAATCATGCCATTAAAAAAAAAAAATAGGGATGTGACCATTAATATTAAAAAGCACTTGTACAAAGTGCATATGATAAGAAGAAAGAGCACAAAATTCTTCCCAACAACAGTGTACATTCAGCAATTTGTATGTCCCATTTGGAAGTACAAATTTAACATCACCACAAGGCACTGGATAATTTCACTAAGTTCTGAAGTGCAGAAAAATATTTGCTTGAACACTACCACCCCTGTGCATAACAACTTCTGGTCACAGGCTGTGAACTGAGCATGAATGGTCTCCTGCATGGGAAGCTGAAATCTCTGTCCTGGGAGCTTCAAAAAGAAGAGCAAATGCTCAGCTGAAGGGAAGCTGGCAGCTGGCAGGGTTTTTGCTGAGAGGAGATCCTGACTGGCAGGGCAGCTATGCATAGGTTGTGAGGGGCTGTATGAAGGGAGATGGCAGCACTCACTCGTGTCCTATGTGGTACAGACTTCTTCAGCACAAACAAAGGCCTATAAAGCCTCTCACCTACAGACTATCTCTTGTCTTCCTTTGTGTTATCCTTCCCTCCACGGTCCACTCTTGCCCATGCTTTCCCCTCCCCCTTTTATTTTCTCTTGCTGAGCACAAGATTTAAACCTCTTTGAAACAGGTGGTTTCCAGATGCAAGCTCCAAGTTCTGCATCAGTAGCTTTTTGCCCCTTCTTCAGGGGCCAAGCAGAGGAAGGCACACATGGTTTGCCCCACAGAAACACTACAGAATCTGCTCTCTCCCAGACAAACCCCCTTTTGCATCTCATTGCTTAATGCGCTGAATTACTACCTGGTTTGGCCCTGTCTTTCTTCCACCAGTTAGGTGTCTGGGGAAGGCATTTCCCTGGCCTTTCTAACAAGCTGGTACTCGTCCTCCATCTGCACTCCCACCAGCACTGCCATGTACCATGAGAAAAAACTCGAGTCCACATCAAACACGGCATTGTGTTTGATTAATAAACTGCACCTTGAGCACCAAAGGATGACAAGGTCATGTTAGCTTTTTCTATAGCCTAGGACAATTTAAAAGCACAAATTACAGCACCTCATATGACTTTTGTCAGGAGTCTTTGAAACTATGCCAGGCCAAAACAGGTCAATAAATGAAAACCAAACAATATTTGCCACTTGTATGTTTGAAAGCAGAAAAAAAATTATTTAAAAAAAAAATCTGAATAAACCATCAGTTGTAGTTATGCCACAGAAAAAAGCTTTAAAACATGTTACTTAACTGCATAAAATAAAAAATCAAAACCATGTTATTTTAATACTTCAGCCCCTTAACTGCTTTTTTTGGAGGGGGGATAGATTTTTTTTTAAATAAGTTAGAGAAGGGTTGGAAGAGTAATTGAAGAAATTTCAGCTTAGTGTGATTTCAGAGGAACTTTCTGACAGCCACTGGCAAGACACATCATTTGCAGTCTGTGCATGTGTAGCTGAGTACCCTCCCGCATGCTGATTATCAACAAGGTGCCTGGTGGGGTGCTTAGGGATCTTCCCAGTACCTAACTTCGGCAGCCCAGTTGGATTGACCTACTGTCTACTATTTACCTATTTACTTACAGAGTTTTTCTGTCAGAACAACAGCAGGCAGTGGGGAAAAGGCACCAGAGACTATCATTCACCGTGCTACAGCTGGAATATGGTCTTGTGGGATTGCTCTCCTAGTCCCTAAACAACCACTTTGCAAATGGACTGGAAACTGAGGGATCCCCTTGCTCTTGCTCAGCTGCTTGGTGGCTGATGCATAAGGAGATTGGCTGCATTCACACAGGAGCGGGGGCACCAGTGGGTTTAATGCTCCAAGCTGTCATCTGGGTTGGCTTTCCCAGACTGCTGCCTTTTTGGCACCTGGTGCTGGAGGATGGAGGGTTGGACACAACCCACATGCTTCAAAGGCCTGCAAAATCAGCCATCCTTTTTCAAGAGGACTTAACCCCTCTCCTCCACTATTCCCGTGTTGCTGCACAAGCTGCTGGCCAGCACAGTGGTAACAGGGTGGCTCCAGGTCATCGGGGGCAAAGGGACTGCTTTTCTCTCTTGATCAGTCATTTCTACTTTTCTAACTGACTGGGGTAAACAGAGTTTCTGCCTGATTCCCTCTCTGAGCCAGTGAGGCTTGGCATATAGGGTGCAAAGGCATTGTGCAGTGGTCAAAATCATGTGCTGGTAAAAGGAAAATGTCATTGCATGCAGTGGTACAAATGCTAAGGACAAGGCATCTCTGTCAATAACTTCTGATGTTAGCTTTATAATAACACTAATGTACTAATGCTTTTTATGCTAACATGCCGAGATGTGCATGCCACTTCTTCAGCTTCTTCATCACACTCCACCCACAGTTAGTTTAGCAGCATGGTCAATATATGGAGAGTGGAAAAACAACTGATCATGATCATTATCTATCACATAATATGAAGCAACGGTCACAATCTGAAACCAACCAGCTTCCATCACAACAGAGGCAAAGCCTCATCAGTGAACAAGGCTGTCTGGTCACAAGATGGCAGCCCACTTTTCTCTCAATGCTTCAGCAAGGCAAAAGGCTTCTGTGGAAGATGAGCAAGCTCAGTCAAACACTGCAGTGGTGACTAGACAAAACTCTCCTGAGCTGTGCAACAAGTCTGACTGACAGGTCTAAAATGCAAGGTGGATCTCCAGACCTGGTCGGGAAGCATACAGCTGGCCTTCAGCTGGGACTGTATCCTCCCTGTAATCTGATGCTAGAGCACTTTTGAGTTAAGAGGAAATTTCTAGCACATCTGAAGAAACTTCTGCAGCATCTCTCAGAAAACATTGCATGTATCCACTGTAAATTTAAGACAAAGTATACAGAGCTGATGCAGAGTCATTCTAGTAATGTCTAATGGCTGAAAAACCAACAGAAAGATAAAACAATGGGTTCTTACACAGGTACAAATGCAGAACAAAGAGGTATGTAAATTTCATTTTTAAATTGGCATTTTAATGGCAGGAATAAAAACTTGCTAGTGCAGTTTTCCACTTCTAGGCTTGCTGATCCAGAATGATTTCTATTTGTTCTCTACAAGGAAATAGATATATACATATAATATATTAATATAACGAAAATATGTAATGAATCGTTGAATATATATATGTTCTAACCACCATGGCCATCCAGAATTTCTGTTGAAATAATCTATGTCTAGTCAATGTCAGTTTCAGTGGATCAGACAAGAATTTTGTGGATGGTAAGAAAAAAACCCTAGAAAATTCTAGGTAATAAATAATCAGAGCAGTCAGCAGGTACGGTGTGACAGTAGATGCAGGTCAATCACAGAAAATAATGGGGCCAAATTATATCTTATTATGAAAGGCAGATTCAAGTAAAATAAGTTATATGGGAAAAGGATAGTTTAGCAAAAGGCTAAAGCCAGGGTTTTAGTTCATAATTACTTAATAATGCTTACTCTCACTTTACCCTAAGACTTGCCAGAAATTTCTGCAACATATCTTTCTTCAATTAGCAATGCATCTCCTAAGGGAACAGAGCAATCATGGTGGCAGCAGCAGATTCTGTCAAATAAGATTTGCCAGCAGCCCAGTGTTTTCAGTTGTGTTGTTCCCAGCCAGACACACACATCCCCTTTCCCTTGCTAAGAAAAGAGCATCTCATGTAATGAGATGACTAAATATGGATGTGTGCATGCTTGTGGGCAAAGGCAGGAGAGTGGCACACTGGGGAACAAAGCTCAGTTAGACCCAGTGAGGCACCCTGCAGATCCTTCCTATCTTTACATTAAGATTTTTAACATGTCTGTCTACCTATCCATCTGAATATGGGATTATAAACCACAAAGGAGTTCAGGGGCAATTCCAAAAGCAAATTAAAGACAGGTCAGCCTCTACAACCCATAGTAAAAATGATGTTTGCTGTGCATACAGACATCTGTTTCATGGCCCTGCTATGCCAATGACTAACTCTCTTTTTTAGACAGAGGTAAATGCCTTGACAAAATACAGACAAAAGAAGTGACCTTAGAAAAAAAACTCTGTTAAAAATGGATTTCTTGTCTTTGCTTTCTAGAGGAACAATAGCTATTAGCTCTTGTAGTAAATCACCAATTGCTAATTTATGAAGGCTTTCAAACACTTGATTATCTGTGTGAGTGATGAATCCCATTGTGCAAGCTGCAAAGCACCCTGAGCCCGATCCAGTAAAGCAATTAAGCATGCGCTTCATATTAGGCATGCAAGAAAACACAGTAAGATCAACATATCTGAGTTTAGCATATGTTTAAGTGCTTTACTGGACCAGGGTCAGAGTGCATTGCAACTTGCAGGATGAACTTCTACGAGAATGTAAGTGCTTGTGTCTGAAAACAACAGTACATGATGGAGACCTATTTGAAACTAAAGTCCATTTCCAGATATCTTAAGCTACCATTCTATGTTCCATTTGGCGAAGACATTCTTTTAAATTAGTAGAACTGCAGCTATGTATCTGCAGGTGGAGACTGATGAATGGCATCTCCTACTCACCTGCCCTATCTACCTCTGAACTAGAGTACCAGATAAAGAAAATCAATCCAATGCACAGCAGGATCTTCCTTTTCATTTTACAGAACCTTGACACTATCCATGTACCATCCATGTAGATTTCATCTGGCCTAACTGTCTTGAGAGTCAGGAATCTATATCTAGCTTCAGGAAGATGAGGAAAAAGTATACAGTAAGAAAGGTGATAAAATAACTACATAGCCTGAAAAGAATACAAAGGAAGGGGATTGCATCTGTTCAGCCCTCCCTTCTGCCTTCCAGCAAACATGTTGACAGATATGTTAAATCAGATTATTTGGGGGATTTTTTTCCTCTTTCTTTTAAATAATTTTAGCTTGACATAAGCAAACTTATATTTCTACTGAATTTTCATGACCTGCGACAACTCACTCCCACTTAGCTTGGTAGAATACGTGTTTGCAAGAACCAGCGCCAAATCAAGCTCTATTTCCTGTTAAAACATAAACAAACAGTGTTGTGCACATGTTAAATAAGTGGAGAACTGAGCTCAGAATATATGCCAAATAATGAGTAACTGAAAGGGCGAAAGATAAAACTGCAGCTGGAAAAGGAAAGCAAACATATTATAGGTGGACAAACAGAGATGAATGCAAGGGCCTAGCCAGCTGCCCCCTTCTTCCTGGCTCAGGAAAGAAAATAGTTTTGAAGTCCTAAGGTCACAGACAGAGTAGAAGAGAGGGCAAGAGCCAGACGTGAAGCTGAAGCGCTTCCACATTTCAAGGGGTGTTGTGGCAAAAAAATAACTGACAGATGATTGGTAGGGGAAATGAAGCACCCTAAAGGGAAATTAATGAATCAAAGAAGGCAAATTTCTCCCTAACACTATAATATTTCACAAGTATTAGTCCACACAATAAGGAGTGAAGACTTTTATTTATTCTTTGTTGTATGCACCTGCAGCAGCATTTCCCTTATTTAGTTTAATTCTTGCTGTGAATTCAGTTCATCTACACATTGAAATGCCCTTTTCATCATTATATCTTCTGTGTCTGGACATCTGGCTGCAATCTTATGCTCTATGAATGCGAGTACAATGAGATAGTATTCCCCTATCATTCTTATAATTTGTGGGAAAAACCTCTTACAAGTATAAATCACTGCAACTCCTCTGAAGCAAGGGAAGCAAGGCAAAGTATCTGTCCACCAGGAGTAATTAATCTGTTTTAATGAGTGTGTTCCATAGCAGAGGAATAAACTATATTTATTTTTTGGTAGTGGAATAGGAGCCCTCAATACACATTATCTTCCCCTGTTTGCCTCCCTTACCCCACCAGCTTTGAAAGCTTTGTGAAGCTTTGAAAACATTCCTGCTATTAGCCTTTGATTTCTCCCAGGCCCCTGACCCTTGGTGAAAGAAGACATGGAACTTTAGATGAAGTTGTGTCTCTTCAGTCCTATGCAACCTGAGGAATTAAAAGCAGTCACATTGCCACAGAAAGGAGGAAATAAGGGCTACTGACTAGAAGGATGATCTAGTTCCTCTTATTCTCCCTTCTGGAAAAACCCCTTGCAATTTTTCCTCTTGCTCAGGCAGGACAGAAAGCCTGTCAGCATTAAATGGGGTGGCCAGGGACCAAAAGACATAATCCAGGTACACTGGTATTTATGAATGGGCACAATTACAGACAATTGAAACAGCAGGCCTGAACTTCTGCTTAGGTTTTGATGACACAAAAAGACATACACACAAGGAGAAACGAAGCAAAAGTTACAGAATGCATTTGCAGGGAGTAAAAACATAGAAGTATTGAGAGGAGGATGAGAGGAAACACTGGCCACTGACATCCTGAACATGAAGGAAAAAATTATCCAACAGGGAAAATACACTGGCATCAAGCACCAAAGAAATTTTAAGCTGCTGCATGACAGTCCCAGGTCTGTTGGCTGTGCTGTGCTGACTGTCGTCCCTCTGGATCATGAAACAGGGAGTATGTTCAGCTGTCCACATTAGCTGTGCACATGGTAACCCTTATCTGTTCACATAAGAACATGCGCTGCACCATGCTGCACTCTAAACCTTTTCCTTAGGTGTGGCACCAAGTGACACCCACAGACAGGCAACAGGGGAAGATGGTGACATCAGCTCCTTGGTTGTCTGTCACAATCTTTCTCGTCTCCTAGTCATACATGAACATTACATATGCCCAGATACACAAAAACAATCACCGTCGTGGTGTTTTTAAATGCAACAGACAAAGAACCCCTGTTTTCAGGGTTTCAGTACATAGATGATGACTTAGAATGAATCTTAAGAATTCATTTTATGTGTATGGCTGCTTTACAAGGACAGACAAATAATTCCCATCATTCTTGTAAACCTAAGGAATTTTTAAGTATTACCAGTGAGTGGATAGAGACAGTGTGACTCCTAGTCCAGTCAGTCCCTAGGTCCACTCTCCACCCTTATAATAGTAATGTCCTTTCTCATGCTGAACCTGAGTCTTATTTCCTCCTGCTTTTTCTAAACATCTGTAGTAGAAGAGACTGTAAATAATCCCCCCTTGTCTATGCAGAAATTTCACAGATTAGAGTATTGCTTTCTTCCCCCTCTACTATCTTGTAGACTAAATAACTGTTGTTTGTGTAGCTCTCTTTCATCAGCTACATTTTTCCAGTTTGTTCTCACCAGCCTCCTCCATACTGTTTCCACATGATCAACATCCTTTCCTAGACTTTTCCAACAATGTACAAAGACAAGATGAAGCTATGCAGTTTTGACCTTGCAGCAGGTGAGTTAATGTTATCTTCTACCTAAGGCAGTTAAGACACCTGTTTTTCTCCTCTGAGAGCTGATTATTTTATTCTTAAACAAAGTCCTTACCCACTGCCTCTCCACAGCAGACTGTACAACTTGTTTATCTAGACTTTGAACTTTCCTGGAGAGGAGCTTTTTGTCTGTACAATGCCTTTCAGATCTTGCCTGAAGTAGCTCAAAAAAATATATGAAATTATTGGACATGATATTTTTTGGCCTCATTTTTCCCCCAGATTTATCAGAAATGAAGGCCATAATATTCAAATCTCGGTCTATCACAGTAATTTAAATATTTCTTATCCACAAATGATGTCCTTTTTAGGCTCTGGTAAAAGCTCTTTAATTCTGTTTTCTAAACTGAGATCTCTGTGTTCAAATTGAGACAGAAAATATGCAGGAAGGCAGTGCTAAGCTGTTCTATTAGCTATTCAGTTTATAATAAAATAACTATATAGGCTGAATTTTTATGTTTTCCCTTGAGAATCTGGCACTTGTCTCTCAGACGTGAGTGCACAGGTGGACTACTGTGCAAATGTGTTAACTACCAACATGATGCTGCTCTAAAAGGAGATAAGCAATGGCCCCACTCTCCCCACAATCTCTTTTCTTCTTCCTTCATCAAAACCCTTTAGCAAGTCCCATAGTACAATTCCTCTCTCTGTACTGACAAACTCCCTGTTCCTATCTCCTTTGAAGCTTCCCAAGGGTGTTGGAGGACACCACTTTCATTTAGCCTTGCTGTCATCTTATACCGCAGAGCTGATGCAGCTGATACTGCATTCAGGTTCTGCTGGACTTCCAGCTTGACAGGGAACTGCTTTAGGATGTGAAAGAACTGGCTGAAGCAATCACAATTACTGTACAAAACAGCCTCAATGCCTAATCCTTATGGTATATCTGTCTTATTGTTCAGTGTTTTGTCCACAGGTGAAGCATTTTAAATATTTGTGGGGAGTATATGAGATATAAAGAAACAAAATGATCTGTCATCAACTACCGAAAACTTCAACTGCTAACCCAAAAAGGAAAGAACACTTTTCAAAATTAAATTGAAATGTATTTTGAGATTTGACTTCACTTTCTTCTTGTTGAAGAGACATGAAACAGACAATCTTCTGTATTTCATACCATACCTACAATTAGGGTCCAGCTGACATCTGCAGCAAGGAGTTGGAATGAAATATATACATCTGGTACAACTTGATCAAACTTAGTAATTGCAAGGTTTTCTCACACTTTACTCCTCTAAAAAATAACTTTTTTAGAAAAAGGACCTATCTTTTCCCTGTTTTCTTCAAATTTTTGACATCATACACAAACACCTACTAGTCCTAATGCATAGCACAAAAACAGGGATATCTAAATGTTAGGAGAGAATAACTATTAATACATTCTTTCACCACATCTTTTCCTAGCAACATGCATGGAATATTGCATAAAGTTGTTTAAAGTCATGTAATCACATATTAAAACATACTATCTTTAATCTGCCTCAGATTCTCTACAGAAACAAACACAGACTGTGACAAGGGCCAGAATAGGTAGGTGTAAGTCTACCACAACAACAAAACAGGGACAAGCCCTCTCCTCTGATCAGTCTACACATGAAATTGCTGTCTTACACTCCCACTTTTCCATCTAGGATCAGGCTGATCTCACCAGGCAAGAATCCTGGAAAACTCTGTCTTTTCCTTTTTTATTTTTTTCAGGACTGTGCAAGGACAGCAAGGGGAAAGTTCTGGAAAAATAGTAACAGTGCATGAGCCAGTGGTCTGCTTTGCACAAAGCATGTGTAATTCTCTCCCTCCACTATTCACACAGTAACTCCCCAGCCACAGCCTTGTATTGTCCCACATCATCATGAGAGGAATGATTGCAACAGATTTTAACAGTCTAGTAGCCAACAGAGCAAGCAGCAGTACTGGAGAAAATGTAAGCTGAGAAGATAGATTAGCCAAGTAATGGAAAAAAAAAAAAAAAAAAAAAAAAAAAAGGCAAGCTGTGAGATATATTACTGGAATCCAGACAAGAAAAATGTCTGTTCTGGCACCACTACAACCAAACAACAATAACCGGTTATGACCCACACTGTACATGGGGAATCAGGCACACAGCCCTTGCATTCAGCCTTCTCACAGGGGTATGAGGTAAGGTCATGCCGTGCTGGTTCACAAACTTCTGTAACTCATCATGTTATGAAACACAAATTGGCACAGAGAGAGAGAGAAAAGGGGAAAGGAACAGAAACTTTGGGGAGGGTGTTTCCCATCCGTCCGTCTCATACCCTGACAAACCTCTTCAGCCACACACTTGGACATACTCCATCTATTTTATTTTTGTAGAGAGTGTACTGTATTGTTTACATGTCATGTTTCATTGAAGCTGGTGAGGGAAGGACTAAACATCTGGAGTTTTCAGCAGCTGTTTTGCAACCCTTGTTATTTGAAGAAACACTATTTTCAGTTACCTCTGCATTGTCATGTCAAATCCTGGCCATGTTTAAATACTTTTTCTTCTCTGTTGACTGAAAAGATCCTTTCCCTTCCCTTCCCTTCCCCACAAGCACCCTGTGTCTGTCCTAAG
>JANPWX010019566.1:939844-950573 GCA_024734555.1 Trochalopteron elliotii
CGAACTAAGATCTAAGCGGTTGTGCCTCCCCTCCCCTCCCCCTCCCCTCCCCTTTTTATTAATATGAACTCTACATTAATAATTTACTGTATAGGCACTTGATCATAGCGCATTACTTTTAAAGCATGCTCTGGTTTTTGTATGTGCACAGGCAGTCAGCATGACACAGAGAGAACATTTACACTGAGCTCCAAGTAAAAAAAAACAGGTAATGTTTAAGTAGGATACAGATATTGTGCAAGCCCTATGCAAAGGATATTTGAATTCACCTGCAAGTGCAAAATTTAACTTGGCAAGTAATCTTAGGTACTGAGTTATTACACACTTAAACCATAACATAGACAAGATGACACACGGAAAGGTACAGGCTTGAAATTTCACTGTCAGATGAAGATTTTTCAGTATGTCTTCCTAATAAATGATGGTCTGATCTCTGGCCTCCCCGTTTCTGACTAACACACATTTAAGCATCTTTCTGAGAATGTCACTCTTTTAGGAAGGATGATTCATTGCTTTTTCTTTCAGTTTTAACATTTTCTTAAAAATCAACACTTTTCAAAGCTCCTATAATGCCACCTGTTTTCCAGAGTTTACAGTTGGGGAGTGTCAGGAGGTGTTGTCTGCCACAAAATAGGCATCATGAGCAAAAAAACCCCAAACCAAACCAAACCCAACCAAACCAAACCCAAGCAAAAAAACCCAAGCGAAACAAAAAAGAATCAAGTCCCCTACAGACAAAAAATTATTTCCTTAATGTGAAAGCACTGGAAATATTTGGCCCATGCCTTCTTCTTCTCCTCTGGCACCATGAAGCCCAGGGAAGCAGAAATCTAATAATCACTTCTTGGGAACTTTCTCTTTTAATGGGTCCAAAAGGTTCAGCATGGAACACTTTCCATCTGAATCCCTGCAGGTATGCACTGCTAAGGTGAGTGGTGTCTTATTCTCTGTTGAAATAGCTCTGCTGACATACTCCAGTGCTATGGAAATCATTCCCTTGTCAGTCTGGATTTTAATGGAACAGGCTACAACACTTTGCTGACCTGTATCCCACTGTACACTACATCCCACTGAAACTATGAGAGCTCATCACAAAAGATCCATCCATTTCTAGGGACTAGTCACATAATCAACTCCTTATTCTCTTATATTTTCTTGCACAGAAGATTGGCTTTGACCCAATAAACATGAAAAGTCTGAAATCCTTTAGTTAATTCATGAGAATTTAAGAGAAGGCTTGATGAAAGGATGTGTGTGTGTGTGAGGATGGCTATGGCAATACTCACTTCAGTTAAAATAATACTTAATGTTTACCTGTGTTTCTTGGGTTTTGGTGGATGTTACACCAGTGAAGGCTCTCTCTCCATGCTCAAATGAAAAAGCAGGTCAGCTGTAATGCCCTCTGCTCTGCTGGAAAAATACTTCGTTTCTCATGTCTGTGAAATCATCAAATTGCAAAAGAAGTGAAACCCGAGTATATGTTTTACTGACGAATGACCACAAACATTACTGCTGAGGCACCCCAGCTGACCTGATAATTTGCTCTAGATGATCCCAAGGTCTCTGTTTCCCCCTTTCTTCTCCATGTCTCCTCTGTTGTGATTGTAAGATGTCTCATGCAAAGCTGACCTGGGGCTGCTGAAGAACACTTATGAATATCTGCAAATTGGTCTAAAACTTCAACTATGCACATGCATTTTTTTCTTTGAAGAGTTCAGTACTTACTCCTGTGCATACCTAACTAGTGACAGGTTTGGAATTTTTGCTTGCAAAGTTTAAGTAAAAGTAACCCTAAAAGAACTGAAAACGTAGGTTGTCAATTGTTTTCTTCATTCTAGGAGTCTTCTGTGAAATAGGGTATCTTGTATGGATTCCCTCATTTGCTAAAATGTCTCTATTCAACATGAATAACAAATTTCAAGAAGGACTTCAGCTTAGCATAAAAGTCACCCTGTATTTTCAGAATGAGGTATGTTTTGAAGTCCACAAAAAGATAGAGAAAATCTTCCTATGAGTATGGAAAGATTCCAATTAGGTTTTGAATCAACTTTTAAAAAACATAAGACTGACTTTAAAAAATCCTGAGCTAACCCTTTTGGATTGGTAAGTTAATACCAAGAACAGCAGTAAGGCTGAAGTTTAGCAACAGGTAAGTATATCTTTGCCTGAAATAGACATTGTAAAACATTCTCTACAGTCATTTGAACAAGCTATTTTGACTTTGAGATTACTTTATAACCAACCAGTATGAATTATCCACAAAGCCCAGATATCACAACTGTAGAGATGAAGAAAAAAAATAACCTGTAGACTGCCCTCAAAAGTTAAAAAAAAAAAAAAAAGAGAGGAGGATCCAATGGAAAATGAGTGAGTTTTTTCAAGAAAGAGTAAAAAAGCTGTTCCAGGGCCCCACATGACTTTGTACTCTCATATCTGGCAGAAAAAGGGTGCAGGGAGTCCTTATCTGAGGACTCTTGACGTCACTCTTTAGGAGAGAAAAGTACTGAAAGAAATACTGAAGCTGAAAATAGAATTCCATTGCAGACACACAGCAACGGAGGAACTAAAAAACATTGACCAGTATTTAATAAAAAAACTGTTCAATTTTCTGCATTATGCATCAATCATTCTCCAAATCATGAGTATGATTGGACTTGGTAAATATTCAAGTACAGTGAGAAATTGTATTGCAGCTCTCCCAAAATCTTTGGATCCTTTTGGTATCCTTTTTTCTTTTTTGTCTTCTAAACAAACAAACATCTGTGAAAAAACAGTAGTTCTGCTGCCAGAGACTGTGCAAATGAGTTTTGGTGCTTAGTACATCATCTTACATGGTTCGTAAGAGATCAGGTATTAGTAATATTTAAATGTAAAAGTAAATAAAGTATTATATTCCCACATGAACTGGCTCTGATTTAAGTCTCCAGAAAATCAGTTTTGCAAGACGAGCAAATTTTCTGCCCACCTTCCCTGTTGGGGTGTTCCTACACTTCCCATTTACTTACTGCTTTTTTTAAAATTTATTTTTAAAAGTAAAATCACTCTTTTGTTGTCAGCCTCTTCCACTCAGTCCTCCCAGTTTCACTCACTCCAGTTTGTCCTCTTTCCCTGTGCTCTTTCAGTCACAAGAAGCCTCTGCACTTATAACTTCTCCCAAGGGCAGTGTTGAATGCTTTGCTTTTAACAGCATTTGGAAAAGTGCTAACAGTTTTCACGTTGCTAACACCAGGCATGAGAAGTAGCTGGCATTTTAATGTTTGCAAATCGATGGCAACCGAGCATAAGACCCACAAGATCTCTGAGCCCATGGATCCCTCTTCTTCTTGTCCCTAACTGTGCAAAGAGTTATACTAAACACTTAATTTTGAAAAAGCCTGAAACTCAGTAGGACTACTTGTGTGTGAAAGCTGTATTTTAAAGAGGATCACTGCCATATTCTGTTTTAAAAACATGTTTTCTTTGGACATATGTACTTGGCTTGACTGTAACTATTTTAGGCGTGACTGGAGTGAAATACAGAATGATATAATGGCTTGAAAAGCATTTAAAATAATAGAGCATTCAAAACAAATCAGTCTAAATTAAAAAAAGCTGGGAAGGCTCTTGAGCCACCCAGTCATGGATTTCATCCTGATCTGAAAGATGGCTAAAGGTTTCCTCAGGTCACAAAATTTTCCCATTTTTTTTATGGTGGACCCAATCAAAAAAAACCAAAAAAACCCAAACCCTCCCCCCCCCCCCCAAAAAAAAACCCCAAAAAACAAAAGAACCAGTGGCCTGTAGCTTAAACAATAGAAGATCAAATATATTTGAATAATTTTTGTTTAGCTCAGTCCTGCCTTGGTTTTCAATACAAATATTATGAAGGTGTGACATTCATATGGAATATCAAGAGGAGTGAATGATATTTAGAACTCATCAGAAAAGCTTAGTTATTCTCAACCTAAAAAAAAAAAAAATCCAACAAAAAACAACAGAGACACACAAAAAAAAAAAAAAAAGAAAAGAAAAGGGTGCAAGGATCCTGATTGGCCAGTGTTACTGGCAGCAGTCTCCAAGCTCAAGCAATACTCTTTTGCCTTTCCCCTTTCATCTGCTTTCCAAAGTAGACTGACAATGCAATTGCATAAGTCTTATTTCCTTCAGAAGCAAAGATAAAAAAAATTGCACTCTGTGCAGAGTGGCTTGTAGATACATAACCATGATGGGAAATAAGCAAGCCAGCATCTGGGACAAACTCACTAGCATTTGACAGAGATGAAACCAGTGGAATTCTACAGATACTAGCCATTTGCAAATCTTTTCAGGTTACATGGTGTAAATATCCCTTAATTTTAACGCACCTGTTAATTTATGTTAATTTCAACAAATCTGTTTCATTTACAATAATAGCCGGTCCAAGTATTCAAGTTTAGCAACAACCTTTTTCACTTATTTTTAATTTTTTCTGTGAAAAGATATTGACTAGAGCAAGTTTTCTAGTAAATTATTAAGAGGTCTTAAAAAAGGGTTAAATTTTCCAGACAAATTCTAAACCTTTTCCATATGGAGGCCTAGCTGTTAAAGATCAAATCATAAAACAGTGTCAGCTTAGTTTTCAGAGACTTTTCCTCTCTAAGGGAAAGTATGAAGCCAAGTCACAGACAAATAGATTTTTCTTTGTTTAGATTGTACATTGTTTTCTATACCAAATAAACTGATTAGTAAAATATGCCCAAGGAAATTATTTGTACTCTCTTTAGTTTCACGTTGCGGAAGAACTGCACTGAGTGATCTTAATGGAAGTTCTCAGGCAAACCATCATTGCAATCCTTTCTCAAATTTTCCATTTGTTATGTTTTATTACTTAAACTGTACCATGTATCTTTTACATACACAGCATTTCATTGAATAAGATTTAGTTAAGGAAACTATATTTTTAACTGAAAATGGGTGGCTTGCTTAGTTAGCATTTTTTAAAAAAATAAGTTACATTTTATAAAAGAATTGTCAAAAACTAGTGTCTCTAACTTTTGCTTTTGAAAAACACCATTTTTGAAGTCTATGCTAGCTATTTGGCTGGCACATAGTTTTCTACTGTGTCCTTAGGACATACAGTATTTTAAGTAGATTCCACAGTTGAAGATTTGGGCAGGAGAAGGAAAGGTAAAACCTTGGAAAACAATAGGAAAACTAAGTTTCTATGTTACTAATCTCTGAATTACTGTTTATTTTTTCCAGTGAGAAAGCAGCTGCAAATGTATACTTATATAAAAGTAACTGAATGCTATACAAGTATATAATAACAGACATAAACAAGGGTATCAGTGATAAATTCCTTCACTACCTTTTCTTGTCACAGAAAAATGTGTGCATAAAACGTGCATAAATTAGATTTACTATTAAAGCTTAGTATTTTCCCTCAAAACTTGAAAAAGTGGACAGTCTTCCCTTTCATGCATAAAAGCAAAGTGTGTATGTATCTGTGTCTTCTATTTCACAAGCTCAAGCTGGAAAACAGAACCTGTCTGCAATTTGGTTGCTCGGAATGTAAATAAACCCACTCAGGATCAACTACTATTGTTGTAAGCTTTGAGATTTTAAGCCACTTTTAGATCTGTGCAGGGCCTGAAACCTGCTTGGGCTGGCCAAACTGCAAAAAATGTAACTGATAAATGAGGTAACCAAGATTTACCAACTTGTAATTTAAGAATAAGAACTTTGTTGACTGCATCCCTCCTACTTGAGATGCTCACTAAATGGGTTTTCCTTCATTTATTATGTAAATATACTTCCCCACCTTTTTTTTTTTCCCCACTACACTGAATCATGGGTTATTAAAATTTGAATACTTCTAATGTTTTCTCTCATTTCACCATGCACACAAATACAGCTTTTATACAATAGTGTAAAATTTATCCATTTCCCAGCTCATCTATACATACTGGCTAATAGGAACAGAATCCACTATTCAGTGTAAAAACCACTGGTCACAAAGCAATTACTAATTAATTTTCTTTTTTTCTTGCTAGCACCAGTTAGTCTAATCATACACTAATATCAATTCCCACAACAAAATCCCTTTCTGCTCACCATCCATGGAGTTTACTCCATTCAGAAAACCCCTGAAAGGTTCAGGAATATCTGAACTCTCAGAGACATGGGGGAAGCTACTCTTGGGCACTACCTGGCTAACCCCAGCCAACAGGCTCTGGTAGCCACCCCCATGCTCACTGCACAGGGATATAAGTTGGGCAGACAGAATCTCAGATACAACTGTAAGCATCTCATGCCTGTCTCTCCAGAGATCTCCAGCCCCCAAAACTCCATCGGCACCATCAACCCCAAGTCTGCTCTTGCAATTCCACACAGAAGTTTCTTCCTGAGCAGCTTGTGGTCAGTATGTCACATATGTTTAGCTTTTTGTTTTCTTCTCCTATATTTGCTTTGAAAAGAGAAACTCCTTGTCCTCTTTCCCAGCTTCCAAAGCTCTCCACTAAATACTGAATGCTCCTATATCTCTGCAGCCTTGAAGGTAAGTGTAATATATCACTGGGATGCATTTTTTCTCATCTCCCTCTACAACAACCAGCTTTTTGAAGTTGATGCAGCTCTCCATTTCCCTCTAGATGCTCTAAGCATTTGATTAAATTTACTAAGTAAATAATAAATTGACATGGGATTGGACATGGGATTGCGTTTTGGGGCATCTGCAGGATTAACTGTAAAAATGGTGGTGGTGGAGGTGGTGCTAGTGGGAGCACTGAAAGAAGAAGGCAATTTCCTTAACACTTCATTTCAGTGATGAAACACACGTGATTAAGAGGACTCTTCAGAGTGACAGCACACAAGCCCAGTGACAATGGTGTGTTTTATTGAATAGACAGGCTACATTTCCTGTTACCTCCTGAAAGATGCCCAGAGCTGCCAATTCTCAAAAGAAATAAACTACCCCCACCCCCAACCTTAAAGCAAACAAAAATCCTTTAACAATCTACCATCACTGGGTGTCTTTCTCTCACATGCTGACTCTTTGATGAGGAAGATTTGTCTGATGGTTGCTTTCCCTTCTTGACTGGGTGGCATGAGCATGATTAGGTATCATTTTCTAAGACCTGCCATTCTTCCCCATGCTCTGATATGAAACAAGTAATGCCCTTCTGCTTTACATCTGACCTTGACAAGGGTGTTTCTCATTTCCTCTCCACTTTTCCCCTCCTAATCCTTTCTGAAAACATGTGCCTGCTGCATAAATCAGTTCCAGTGTTTTTAATTGGCAGCTTCCTGGTGTTTTTGCCTGTGGTTGAATTTTACAAGAGTAAGGTCCTTTTAAAGGGATAGGGGGAGATGATTTCCCCTTTGACAACACACCAGCCCTGATCCTTGCTGCTGTTATCCATTGTCATTTTCATGTATGCCTCCACTGTAGGTGCTCTGCCTGCTAGAATGGTGTGGTTGGACAAATGCCATGCTTCAAAGACATGTCAGCAAATCAACCTTCTGCAGTGAGATGCTTAAAAGGAGACACAATCAGCCTGTTTAAGCACGAATAACAAAGCCTTTTTTCCCCTCTCTTGAGGTAGGTCATCTTGGCCTGAAAGTGAGATATGAATTATCATTTATTCATGGATGTCTTTCACTAATAAATTAGAATAGGTGAGAAAAGAAAATGAGCACAGTTGCTAGGAGAATTTAAGTCATTTCAACAATCAACAAATAAGATTTGAGTCTGAAATACTGAACTTGCAGCCTCCAGTATGCTATATCAGACTCCATCCTGAAAACGTAAATATGTTCCAAGACCTGTAGGCTACTGCTTAAAAGTTAAACTCCCTGACCATATTTCTCCCTGACCACATTCTTTTTTATTAATCAAATTAATTTTACATAATGACTGAAAACAGAAGATAAATCTTTTTCTTACCAAATGAAACTAATCCTAAATTTCAGAATTGCAGTGGTTTCCAATAAAAGATGAAGGATTTTTAGATTCCTTTTCCCTTTATGTGCATCACTGCCACAAACGAACTAGTACTGAAGTGTACAGGAATGACTTACTGACAAAAATTATCACAAAATAGAAGTGTACTAAATAAATTACTTATAAATTATAGCTGTATGTTCACCTCCTGATTCTTGTTAAACTGCTCTCTTTATGAGACCTCCTCCAATAAAATGTCACTTGCAAGAAATGTGCACTGTTAAATGTCACGTTAGCACCCCTTGACCTTCTTGTATTTTCAGGATGTGGGTGAATGCCTGCTATTACAGGCAGTCTGCAGTGGGACACATGCAGGGCACAAGTAAAAGACCACTTTTGAAGACAATGAAGACATTAAATGGTTCACAGAATTTCACTTATGGCTTGAGAAGAAAAAGGATCAGAATGATTGTAACCCAGACAGAGTAGACAGCGCCTGTCCACAAAGGCACACTCCAGCACCAAGACTCTCACTACCAACAAGGAAAGCCAAGTCCTGCAGGACTCACAGAGAGGAAGAAAACATCATCTGTCAAAAGATCGGTGAGGCATTCAAGTTATCACTCTCACTTAAAATATTTCCTTCATAATGCTTTGATCAGACTTGTTTTCCTTCGTAAAAGATTTGTTCCAGAAAGTTTTGAACCACGGCAGGGGGTAGGAGGGTGTTAATGACCAGGCCCTTCTATCAATAGAGACATTTACCTGAAAAACACTACCGGGAAAGGAAGCATCACAATGCTTTGGCTTCTATTTACTTCAGCTGTATTGAGAGTGGAAAAAATAAAGATCCATCCCTTAATCAGAAAATCTTATGACATTACAAATGGATAAAAAACCTGACAGAATTCAACAGGCTAGTTTAATAAAAGGTTATTAGAGGGAATTACGCACAGTGGCTTAAGAGCTGGTTTCATAATACTGTTGAAATTCCAATCTGCTGCAGTAATATCCACACACAGAAGAATATTCTTATACTGTCTTACCAATTCCACTGTTTTCTCATTCTTTTTCGAAAGAACACTAAATGAGAAGAACACAGCAAAACTGTTCAGGGAAAACAGCCGGTTTTAATCACTCCTTCTCCTCATACCTCACCATATCACGCAGAGAGAAAAGTAGCTTTCAGACAAATATGACCTATTAAAGAGCCAGCATGCAGTTTTAAGACTCAGAGGCTAAGTTTTCAGGGATTTGGAACTGCTGGGGTGTGAGCCAAGGAGGGAAGGGAGAAATTGTCTTCCCTTAAATTTGGCATAATCACATGGAAAAGGTGGCACTGGACCAAAGTTTCAGAGAATCCAAAAATTTCCTGCTGACTCCCCAGATCCTGCACTGAATAATAATGCACTGAACTTCGTATTGGTTAGGTCATGCAGACAAACAAAAGTTTGGGGATGCAACCTCTCTGTCTCTGCACCTTAAATATCAAACATTTATGTTCAGTGTGGGCTATTCAGGACAGGGGCCAACTGCCACAGAGCTCCTACCTCAGTAACACACTTCTGTGCGCTGTTAGCAACCTGGCTTCCAGTGAACATCCTACATACATTCACTTCATACACCTGATGAAATCAGGCCTGCACTTCAGCATGGCTCCCAGAAGATCTGCTTTCAGGACAACAACTCTGAATGGTGTCAGCTACCTCTCTAATGCACCCACACAAAGATTCAAGGGTTCGTCCACTGAACTGACAGAGTCACCCCAAAGGTTGCACATCAAGAAACATTTGATCAGAGTCATCCACCTACTAATAAGAAAAAGTAAAATAAAATTAAGAATGTGAATCAGAAAAGTTACTCTGAATAGAGGTTTTCATCATGCTTGCTTTTTGTTCGCAAGTAATTTTTCTTTTACTGCCATGAGCCAACAACAACAAAAATATGAAGGCCATCAAATTAGATTTAGGTATCTTTCTGTCCATTCTCAAGTTCTTAGAGTAAAACCAGAATGAAGGAGCTACAGCACTTCTCAGACTAGAAAGCTCTGACTATAAGAATGTATTCTCTTTTATGTAGAAATACATAATCTCAACTACATCTTAGAAACAAACATGCAGATTTAATTCAGTAAAGAGCCTGTAGTAAACTTCCATGATGCAAAAGTTTGAGTCCAGAAGTAATCACCATGCATCATGTGAAAAACAGGCTATAGACTTATTTTAGCATAGGGAGGAATGGTCTTTAAAATGTAATAATCAAAAAGAAGCAGGGGAAGATTCCTCCCTAGGAAGACAATCAGCTTAAATCAAATTGATTTGCCACAGATAAGTAGCAAAGTAGCATCCATAATGACACCTCTAACACTGACCCTAGATATCTTAGTGCTTCTGAGTTTGGATGCTAAATTTGAAAGATCAGAAAATCAAGCCCATTTTCTGGCTACCATGGGGAAAAACAACAAAACAAACCCAACCTATAGTATGTTGATATATGACCATTTACCTTCATTTCAGAGGAAGCGATAGGTCTGTCATTAATGAGAAGAGGAAGGTAACTGTGGTATCCTCTCCATGAATGTGTGAAATAAATTAACAGACTTCTATGCTTTGTATTTGGAAACAGAAGGAAAAACCAATTTCACAAACGTAAGACAGCAGACACAAGCCACCTTCTGCCTGCAGAGTATCATACATACCTCAATAAAGCAAGAGGTTGAGGGAGGAGACAGTGGGGATGTCAGACATGGATCACCATGCCCACCATGGGGCTGACTCTCTGTACAGATACAGATAAGTTATTAAATACTGTCTAGAACTGCTCGGGTTC
>JANPWX010019566.1:950611-990319 GCA_024734555.1 Trochalopteron elliotii
CTAAGACTCGGTGTTATTATATTATATTATATTATATTATATTATATTATATTATATTATATTATATTATATTAATGTAGTCATGTTCTATTTTAGCTGCATACACTTATTCTTCATGATGAAAGTGCCTATTGCCAGGGACTTACCTAACAGAGTAGGTCTTTAATAAGGAAAAAAAAAAAAGAAAGAAAGAAAGAAAGAAAAAAGCCAAAAATAAAGTTGGATTTTTAGGTCCTGCAGCTGCATAAGCTTTAGTCAGTGAAGCCCTGTGAGTAGTGCCTGTGCAGCACACTGACTAGTGTGCTCCAAATGAGATCACCATTCTCCTCCTGGAAGGGAGGCTGCGGGTGAGGTGAGCCAGAGGGCAGACAGATGTGAGTCTGCAGTGGGGAGGGAGAAGAGGAGGGAGAGATGAAATAGGCAAATGTGGAACATGCACAGAGCACTTAAAAACTGCATATTATGCTCTTCAACACCTTTTCTTTCTCCCCTGACATCCCAGTACCTTCAGACTGGGAGGGCAATCCTCATTACAATGCTGGCAAATGAAGTTCTTTTTAAAGAAAAGCTGACCAGCTGGAAGTCTTAAAACATTGAGAGAGAGAAAAAAAATAAAGGAAAAAAGAGCAAACCTAAAGTCTCTGGATTTCAACACAAACATGAATGTGATATTCATGAGGAATAAATGCTATGCTGTCACAACCAGTGAGTCAAACCTCTCAAGATTGACTTAAGTGGTGAACACAGTCTGAATCTAAAGCTTCAGGACAGAATAAAGGGCTGAATGTGGGTGAGATTCTGCTCGCTGGAAATAGAGATGTGGCTGCAGGAATTTGTCCCTCAGACCCTCGGGGGGCTCAGAAAGCAGAACTGACCACAGACCAAATCACTTCTCCAGCTCACACACACAGTATCAACGGCCTGTAAGACTGGGCAAGAATTAAAATCAGGCACTTCGGGGAATGAGAAAACCAAGCATAGGACTATCAGATTCCTTCTCAGAAGAGTGTTGCTTTGGTCTGGGACCTTGCATAGGCTCTGCCAGACACTGTCAAGCCACACAGCTCTTGCAATGCTTTGAGACACCTTGCTTCCACTGGCAGTTTTCTTAACCTTAACCTTTCTTCATTCCTTAACCTAAGGAATTTGCACTCTCAAGCATGAAGAATGCTGTAATGGAAATTTTATCCCATTTTGCAATGATGATAGATGCTTCCTCTTTTCATGGTAATATCAGACTCTTTTCAAATCTGCAATGCTTGTTTTCACAGCAATGCTTGCAGCAGCAAGATTCAAAGGCTAACTTCATGGTACTATTTCATACTTTCAGTTTATGTAATTTCATGCTTTTTCCATCCTTCAATTTAACTGACCCCAACATTATGAGACTATTTAAAGAGGACACCAGAATGACTACTTTGCCCTGTACATTTTTTCATTCATCCTCTATAACACCCCCTTTTTCTTCCCTCTGACTTAAGAAGTTAATTCTTTTTTATCTTTTCATGAGGAACAGCTTGTTATCTTCAAAAATAAACCATTGACTATCAATATGAGGAGATGGAGAGGCATGGTAAGAGCATACTGCAAGGCTGAATGATATAATTACAATTACTTTCACTTCTATTTTCTGCCTTGTTCTCTATGTTTTTATCCCTAATGTTTCAATAAGATGCACTGAGCAGACCCTTTATTCCCAGCTCTGCCTTTCTGACAATGTGGAAAATGTTATGGTTTTGTTTGCTCAAATGCATATAAATATTGCATGGCTTTTCGGTGTGAAAATCTTGTCTTGAAACACCAGAAGGAAGAAAAAGCTTTACTGTAGGGCAGAAATGTTTGCTGGGGTGTTAGAGTGACCATCTGTGCAAATCCTCTATTTCATCCACACACCAAGAGCTGTGCCTCAGAGATGAAAGCAGAACAATCACCATCTTCCAGGAAACTTCTGGAGAAGTCTCTTCAGCAACATAATCACCCTCTGGCATAATGCTATTTCAAAGCAACCTTTAAGCCTGCAAATCCAGACGCTAGCAGATTAGGCCACCTAAACTGAAAAGATTTCCTAGAGTAGATGGCTGAGGTGTAGTCTAGCATGCTGATAAAGCCTTCAGACTGAATGTTAGTGGCAACCTCAGACTTGACAAACGCTCTCACACTGTCACCCAGAGTCTTTCCTCATTGTCCATATTTTCTCACTTAAAGTAATCTCTGCATACTGCGTGGCTCATAGTAAAGGAGTCGGGGCTTGGGGAGTGGTCCCAGAAAAGCAGGGTGTGACTTTCTGAGAAAAATCAAATGAACCATGGTGTAACCCTGGAGTTCCTGGAGAAAGCTGCCTCTCCCACAGCTGGCAGAGCCCACAGCCACAACAGGTAGTTGTGGCTGAACCACCAGTGGTCTGGCGTTCACACACTGCCTGCCACTGCTCTGTATGGCCCCAGTGACTGATGGCATGAGGGAATGAAAAAATCCCAAGCCTTGGACACCACAAAAAAATAAAGACATAAACTTCAACTCAATCCACTTGTGATTCCAGTGGAACTTTGTGAGTTGTTGGAAATTTAATGGGCCTGCTAGCTTGTTGGTCACTACAAACAATTACTTTAATGCAAATGTCACAGCAGTTTCATTGACAATAAATGATCATTCTGAATTTGCACTACAGAGCCCAAGGACAGAATTGTGAACTTTTCAAGTTTCTAGTTAAAACTCTAGTTGCAATTTACAAAATGATCCATGCTGAGATGTAAAATACCATAGCAAAACCTTTTGTTTTCCTTTTTGCACTGTGCCAGCACCTACCATTTTTATTTGTAGCTTTTTTTTTTTTAAAGGCTTTCTTTCCCTTGCAAACACCCGATGCAACTTAGCCCACAACACAGGGAATAAATGTAGTCATTATGGACATAGTGTGCTAAACACTGCTCACTTGCTCTTGTGCCATAAAGAAAACACAGTTACATTCATCCACAGAGAATGACCATATTCAAGGCACTTGCTATGCTACTATTTTTACTTCAACCCTATAGTTAGATTCTATATTTTCAACAGTAGAAAGGGGACAAACTTTCTCACTGGAATCTGTTTCCTAGTCCTTGGGACCCCATAAAATGCAGGACATTGTCTAGCAACAATTTGAGAGCAATAAAGAAATCACAGGTTTAGAAATACAGCTTGGGTTTTGCAGGAGGCTATTTGGTGCGCTAGAGATGGACTATTTATACAGCTAATTCTTTTATAAAATGTTTTTGATGTCCTACAAAATGGACAACTCCATTTATGAGATTAATGCATTCCCACATCTTAGTAAATACAGCATGAGCTAACTAGTAGTCTACCACACTGGATAGTCACTTTGCCTTTTGAAATCAGATGAGTCATGAGGTACCAGGGCAGCCCTGTCCTGTTTCACAGATTTCATCTTCACGAAGACAGACCTGAATTAAAAGTGCAGGTCTCATAAAGCTAAAGAAAAGAAACTACACAATCCTGCTTCAATGTTTTGTTTCTACACTGGCTTTAGAAAGAATTAGGTTCATAACTCAGGATTCTGGTGTGATTTCATTGGGCTATATATTTGTTAACTTATACCAAGCAGTGACCATGCAATGAATGAATAACAAAATATCAAGAACTCCAAACTTGCTCTCAGTTTACACTGTTTTAATTTCTTTGTATAACATTTTTTTCAATCTCAAAGCAATGTTAGCAAAACCTTAATCTATTCTTTTACTTGATGGCAAAACGCCAGGCCTTCAATTTTTGGATGAGACAGACATGAAAGCTGTGGTACAGTTAATGATGTTTGCAGTGCAACAGCCAGTTTTGGCACAAGGGCTCCCAAGGAAATACATAGGACTTTTAGAAAATACCTATTTATATTTCAACATGAGGTGCAGAAATTAAGGAATCTCAGATCTCTGTCAGAAAGTAATCCATTAAATCGACTCCCAAAAAAACAGTGGCAATTTCTTCTCTGATGAACTTGAAGCTGTTTTCAGTCATTTGACAAGAACAAAACAATATAAATAGCAAAGCACTTTTTTGATGGTATATTATGCAAAGTAGCAGACTTTAGTAATGTATTTGTTAAACACATTTCAACATTTTACAGAAAAACCCCTGCTCTTAAGAAAAGCTAATTAGAGATGGCAAAAGTAAATTTTGAAAAATTGTGAAAAAATGTATTATTTGTTTAAATACATGTTTTCAAATTGTACAATTTTTTTTTCACATTTTTTCCCCTTCATATTTATGCTAAATATGCCGCATCTTTATATGCATGGTAAGAAATCAGATAGAACACGTGCTTGTAAAGAGAAAATTTTCTGACTTTATAAAGTACCAGGAGGAGTAGCAAGAGTGGTGTAGAAATTGAAATACACCTTTAGAAAAGAACTTGAAAATACCTCAGGTACATGCTGTTTGTTAGTTATGGGTTTAGATCTCTGCAATCTGCTGTGTACTATCTGGCCTAGGAGTAAAAGAAAAGCTCCTGTTGCTGTAGTCTTAGAGATTTTGGAAGTCTAGTAAGTAAAACAATGAATGCCCTTTCAATAGTCACAAAACCACAACTATTCCCTTGTTTTTATTCACCCCTTACAAATTAAAACTCTGATTTCATTGAAATTATAGAGCAGCTTAGATTTCATCCAGTATCCACACTGATCTGCAAGTTCAAAGGACTAGGAAGTCCAAGCTCCCCTGGGTTTTCAGTTTTTGAATACAGAAACATAAAAAAGTGAGCACCAAACTTGCTACTTGCTTCCCAGACAGTCTGTGACCCCAGCAGTCTTCTGGCACGCACTCGCCCTGATCCCCCAGCTGCTTTCACTGCTGCCTTACAGGGCAGAACAGACACTTCTCCTTCATGGAAAATCTGGCATGGCAGCACTGGCTAGTTCAGTGAGAGAAAAGCTCCAAGGCATAAATCGACCAGCGCAAACTCACTGGTTGTGGCTGCTCTGTATCCACCCTCTCTCCCCTTTCCTCTCCTCACAAGATGTCCCAGAAGTTATGAAAATACTGAACCCTGGTGCTTTTTGCATTTAATCAGGGGGAGAGGAGGTCGGTGCGGGAAGGGGGGGAAGGAGATTTTTGGAAGCCAGAAGAACACTGTGCCATGCTCTGACAGGAAGGACTTGTTCGGCAAAAAAAGACAACAGCTCACTTGTGCTGGGCCTTTCCACAGGGTCACACAAGAAGCGTATGTGAAGGTCACAAGCAGCAGATTACTGTCCCATTATATTTTCACAGGAGGAGGTGTAAACCTGATGGATTGCAGGAACATTACACACTGGACCTTGCTGGCAGGCTGGTCATATGCAATAACAAAATTTCAGTTAAAAAGCACAGAGATTTAATAAGCTTCCCTTACTTCTTTCCTCTCCAATCAAATCTGGCCTTTTTCTTTCTTAGTCAGTGCTAGAATACTACAACACCTGATTTATAATCCTAATTCAGCACCACAACCAGCATGAAGAATTTATTTTGTTGGACAATTATTGGATTATCCAATTAACTGGATTTCAAAACAGGTTGTGGGAGGGGAATCACACAAAAATTCAATGTTCCAGAATGCAGAATAATCTGAATTCATGTTCACTGAGTATTTTATACATCTCTGGTCAATATTTATATAGAATTGATACCTTTGTGAAGTTATTTCTCCCACAAGACTCCAGTATCAGGATCTGCCATTTTCAAATGCACAACTTTGTGGGTAGAGCCACCTTCTCAAACTCCTAGTTTTCATTGGAATGACTTGCAAGGAGTTATGAGGAGAGAATGAAACCTTTCTCTTAAGTTTCACAAGAATTTTAGAACATGCCTTAGGAAGAGTTTTCTACTGATAGATATAGCCATCAGTATAGAAGTACAGGTGTGTAAGGACTTACCTGCTTGGACAAGTTTTATTTCATGCAACCAACAAGGAACCGTGAGCTAGACATCCCTTCTGGAAAGAAAATTTTCCAATACTTCCCTCATACTAAAAAGTCATAAAGTACATTCTCCCAAAATAAATAAAAGATGAAACAGAACCAACAGCCTCAAATCATGCAATCATATCAGAGGACTGGAGCAAGATCAAAACCCTGGGACCCTCCAGGAACACAGAATTAAGGTGAGCATCCAAGAAAGCAATCTGTGAGCCACACTACAAAGGAAGGAAGTTACTCCTTCCTCCTTACCTCTGAAAAAACTGTTCCTGCTGTTTTGACCTGGGGAATATATTTTTTATTATCCCTGACAAAGGGAGTAAGGCCAAGCGAAAACAGACCATTCAGGTGCCTGAGAAACTTGGTACTGGCAGAAGCAGTAGTAAACCTCATGGAGCACTCATGCCCCAGCAGACATCCATGCATATGGATGTGGCAATGCCTCTGCCAGACTTCTGATCCAGCACGCACAGTGTGCAACTGCAGCACACACCAGTCAGATGGTCTGTAGATGAAAAACAGCTGTAGCCCTCTCTTGACTGATTCATGTAGGTTCCTTGCCAAACACAAAACTGGAAGCCTTTCATAGTGGCTACAAGGGCTGGCAAATTCTGCCTCCAGTCATTCATCTAATCTGTACTTTTTAGTCCCAAAAAGGCAAAAATTAATAAACTGACACAAGGGACAGGTCATGGACAAATATGTGCTTCTGCAAAATGACTACCACAGTACATGTGCAAAATAGAATAGATAGCAGACTCCATGAAAATTTTTTGGGAATCTAAGGTGAAAACTCATGCCAGCCTCCAAGAGGGAAAATAAACCCAGAATTTTGTCAGACAGCTCTTGTCCAATGTCTTCCAGTGAAGCTGCAGGCATCAGAGATATCTTTTTGTCCTGAAGAACAGACCGTTGTCAAGCTTCTGTTGTGCATGTAGAATTCAGAGTTTGGCTATGTCTGGCTGGTGACAAATGTTACATCTTAGTTTGGTTCCCAGTATCAGATCAACCCTCCAAGTGATGAGCCAGGCCCAACAGGGATTTTAGGAAAAGGCTTCTTTCTTCCGTGCCTGGCGGAATAATCTCATACAGTAAGCACTTTTGCCTTTCTCTTCCTTGTTAACTTATTCCAACATACACAGAGACGAAGTAAAGGAACCCTCTCTTTTCACGCAACATTGTTCTCCTGGAATTTGACTAAATTCAAGAGGGCTCTCACTAGGCTTAGCCAAGAAGGCACAGAGAGGTGGCCTGGCACTTCTCTTCTCCAGTCTTACTTTCTTGGGATAGGTCAGTAAATAAACACGTGAGCCGATTTACTTCACCCAGACCCTTACACTGAATGCAGAAAAAGGCTGACCCATGGTTCCAGGGCACCACAAGATTATCCTTACCCCGCAATAGCCATCCCACAGCTGTATGGAAATTCCAGTTGAAGACAGACTATGTCTTGGATAAGCAACAGGTTGCTAAACTGATTTTGTCATTAAATGAAACTCTGAACACGCCTACAGTTCTTCAGGCTCTTACTTATGTCTCCTCCTACTTGTCTTTGTAGGGGAATTAATTTTGTTTAGGAGTGTTTATTTTTTTGTACTCTTACTTGTGAGCTAAACTTGATGCACTATTTCAAGTGACTACCACTTCAGGCTTCTAAATATATATACCAGCATGTAAAAACAAACTCATATTCATATTCATTGAACTAGAACTCAATCTTCCTCCCTTTCTGTTCTTTTTTTTTTTCTTCCCACAGGTTTAAAATCAGTACAGGAGATTTTTGGCAACAAACATTAGAAAAATAGAGGAATGTAGATAGTGGTAAACACAACCATATGGCTTACAACAGTCCTCTAAACATCTACTGAAAGGTACTGAAATCTCTGTATTCTTGGTGCTTTATTCTCTGCATTTCTTTTGCATACAGTCATTAATATTCCCTTATGGAATGAGGCTTGAGCTCCAGTTTTGAGTTTATATCAAATATCAGTGGTATGTACGAGCTATTAAGAGTGTAGACCAATCTAAAAACCAAATCATTATCTCAGCAAAAACACCTCTATCAAGGACAAGAGAAGAGGGAAAGAAAGGATGGGTCATGGAACAAAGGAGAAAGTTAGGTTGAACTTGGAAAGCAGCTGCCATGCTCTATATCAACTACCATGAGAAATAATTTCACTATTAATAGTTGTTGTTTTAAACTAGACATGAGACAGTTAAACACATGAAGGCCTGAAAAATGATTTTTGAGAGTATATACATTTCTTAAAGCATTCTTAATATCCTACACGCCCTACAATGACTTTTTTTTGCGTTGTTGTTGTTGTTAATTTATTTGTTTGTTTTGGTGTGGGTTTTTTGTTTGTTGGTTTGGTTTGGGTTTTTTGACTGTCTGTACTTGTGATATTATTTGTTTGCATATTTGAACATATGGTACCTGTGTAGAGATGTCTGAAAAATGTTCTCTCCCAGGCTTATTCAGATGATAAGAAATAAAATTTCTCTGCACAGACAGAAAACCATATTTGTTTAGTAAAGAAATTAAATGGGAAGCCAAAGCAAGTGCCAACATGTCCAAAGAACCTTAGAGTTGATTAACTCCATGTAGTTTTAAATAGGGTAGAATGCCCCTGAATCAGAACCTTTTCAAAAGCCTTCACTTAAACATATTTCACTTTCTTTGAAGAAAATAAAGGGAAGGCCTATTTCCTTTAAGTTTTCAAGGGATTATTTTTCCATTCATTTTTTTGTGTAGGAATTCAGAGATGAAGAAAATTTCATGGAAGCTTTCCCAGATAAAAAACATGGCAGATGAGGAAATAATAGTACTGGTTTGACATAATGGACTTCCTGGGATGTTTTACATTACAGAGGAGAAAATATTTTCTAAACTTTTGGTGAACTTTGGCAGTATATTTGAAAATTTGTAGATACAAATTAAAGAAAATTTGAAGAGCACACATCTCAAGTCCTCAGTAAAAGAATGCAATATTTGGAAGAATGAAATCCTAGTACTTAAATTTATTAATTATTAATGTGACTGTGTCACACAGCAAGAATAATCCTTGCTTATTCTGTAACTATACTGCATGGTTTTCTTAAACTTCCTCTAAAGCAGCAACAAGTGCCAAGGAGAGGATATGAGATGGGATGGCCCACTGGTCTGAATAATTTCTTTGAACCAATGCCAATCTCATGGTTTAATCCCAGACAGCAGTTGCCACAGCCACTCAATCACTAACCTTCTGTTGGAATGAGGGAGAGAATCAAAAGGGTAGAAGTAAGAAAACTTATGGTTTGACATAAGTACAGCTTAAACAACAGCAGTAACAGAAAGGAAAACAACAAAAAGACAAGAGACATAAAATCCATTAAAAACAAGCTATGCAAATAAAGGGGAAAAATGCTCTACATGTACATTTAACAAAATCCGCCTTGTTTGTCAGCACTAGGGGCTCTACGAGTCAGGCTGCCCCCGTGCACTCAAAACTTTAATGTACTGTGTAAGGGGATAATGTTCCTGCACTGAACATAAAAAATAAGCTGGGGGAAGCAGCCTGTGTTATTCTTGCCTCAGGCAAAGGCAGATCCCCCTGTGATATTGCTTTTGTTCAAGGACCTGAGTGACTCGGGTTTTCTATCTGGGCTTGCTCTGCGATCAGTGAGACTTACTCCACATAGCATCAGCTGAATGATGTGTAGAGGAGACCCTTCCTTTGGTTGTCCAGCCCAGAGCTGGCAACTGGAGTGCCAGGAAAAGCTTTGCTTCAGTGCCCATCACTTCCAGAGCAGCTTGAAACCCTTTGTAAGCTTCCAGTATCTCCTTTTCAGCTGGACTATAATGGGCCTCAGATCCTCTGTATGCCCAGCTCCAAAGCCCTAAGGGTCAACTCAGGGAAACCTGAGTTTCCCCTGCTACTTTCTGTCAGAGGCTCCAGGAAAGACCATCCTCCCCAGCTGCAGTGTAGAACACATTACGACTTATGAATAATGAATTATCACCCAATGAATTTATTCAAATTCTTGATGTTGCTCAGAGCCCCATGTGAAAACTGATTTTCTTGCCAGTTCCTTGATAGAGAGGGCCAACAATCAGACTTTTTTTTGGGTGTGCACTCTCCAAAACCCCACAAAACCTAAGAAAGCTTGTTTCCTTATTGCTAGTTGGTCAAAACACTGCTATTATCTACTTTATCCCATCCATTGGGACATGACTTCCATCTTGCTATCTTACTCCTAAAATCTGTGTCGGTCCCTGGATGTCACTTTAGTTTAGAGCAGTCAAACCACTTTCTTCCCATTTTTCTTTTCAAAAACCTCACCTGCTGTGTTGCTCCATATAATGGTGCTATCAATATATTCCAGGTGTTCTGAAGCTTCAACCTGCTCCAGTGCAATCTGGACCAGTCCATAGTAGATGGTGGGTTTGCCTTTCCACCCCTGGCACAGTCAGTTCCAGATCTACTGGACATCCTCCAAATGAAAACAAACTGTGGCCTGCCCTCTGCTGCCAGAGGGATTGAGAAAAACACATCAGCAATGTCAGTGGTGGCACCACTTGTCTGCCTTTGACTTATGTTCATATTGAAGCTCCAGAATGTTGGGTGTGGCAGCACTCAGAGGTGGCGTTAATTCAGGGCGTAATAATTTATTCTTAGTCTCCATCCCCATCAAACTTTCACACTTGCCATATGGGGCTGTTAAGGGGGTAAATAGATCCTGCTGATCACTCCTTGGCTCTCCAGTCAGCAAACCACCCTATGGGTAGGAGTTACAGAGCCTCAGTTGGAGCTTCATTACCTCCCATGCACCATTGTGGTAGTGACTAGCACCTGCTGCTCTTCACCCTTCAGCAACCCCACAACAGAACAGTCCTCTGAGAGAAAAGACAAGGTAGATAGATGCCTAATTTCCTCTGCCTCCAAGGCACCTACAACAAAGACCAATTTACCATTTTTGGTCCTTGAAATTCCCTCTCCTCGAATAGTCTATGCCAAGGATGCATCTAGGCCAGTGACAATGGGTTGCTTTTGCCACTCATTCCCAATCAGGCTGACTCCAGACTCCCATGAAGTCAGCTGTTTGGATCCCCTTGTCATTCCAGAAATACTAGTGGGTTCTATCCCTGCATAGCCTGATAGCATTAGGGTACACTGTGCACTGCACCAATGTCTACTAAAGCCTTGTATTCCTGTGGGGCTGCTGTGCCAGGCCATCAAATCCACACAGTCCAGTAAACCTGGTCATCCCTTTGCTCCACCTGACTAAAAGCAAGGAACATCTAAATCCTAGTCATAGTATGCATTATTCACTTCTTGTAAATACAAATCAGAAGTCTCTCTTTGTTAAGACCAGAAATAAGACCAGCCCTTCCTGTCTGCTTGGGAACTCCACACTGGAAACTAGAGCAGCAATTTTCCTTGAAGAACACTGTTTTGTGATTGGTTTTCCCTGCAACTCATGTACCTATACCTCTAAGGTCAGTAGATTTTCCACCCCCCTTCATCATGTCCTCTCCAATGTCATGCAAGCAAAACCATAGAGTGGGCCATGGTGTGTACCCACTCTATCCTCTCTCTTGAGCAGAGGAATGCTTACTCCTAATTCATAAGATACTGATCCCTACACACGGGGAGTACAACCTTTTCAAACTTGGGAATCCCTGGGACAGATGCACAATCTCCACAGGCAGATGCAGGCCTGGAGGGAGAACTTTCTTTCTACTGACACAGTTACCCAGCCAACTCAATCCACTTTTTGTCCTTCCATGTCTTTCCAAACCATTACTGCCAATGCGTCTGCATAGCACAATGCTCCACTCCTTTTAAATGTACCCCACACAGGTACTGTACACGTCTTCATACAGATAATTGTTCATTGTCCAGGTCATCACAAATCACCGCTAGCACAGCTAATTCCCTCAGGTGCTAAATACTGCTCTCCATGGTGGACCACTTGCCTGGGTGACATATCTTCCCTGATGGAAGACACCATGGCTTATTTAGAGGGACACGGCATTAGAAGAAGAATCACTAAATATCCAGTGTTCCTCTTCAGGATAATCTTTGCATGCTTAGATGAATTACACAGGCTTTGTAGGTATGCAATGCAGGAGACATAGGGGAAAGGAGCATTTTAGTGTTTTGTGGTTAAATATTTGGCAATCGATGTAGATCATGGTTAATATTTAAAGTCTAGCCCAAACCACTAAAGCAATTCACTGCTCATCAGACTGCAGAATTCCAGGTCAAATTACCTGAATGTGCTTAATTTTGAAGGTATGAAGATAAGAGGAACAGCAACTGAAGCTAGCTCGGATAAATGTGTTCAGAAATACAGTGTTGGTAAAGCCCAACAACATTTTCAAACCCAAATTTTATTGCCTGAAGACATCCCTATTCCGTAACAAAAAGCCAAAAACACAAAAACAAAAACACCACAAAAAACAAAACAAACCAAACAAACAAACCCAAAAAAACCCCAAAAAACAAAAAAGAGATTGAGATGACTTCCTCATACAACAGTGGAGATTTCCATTTTCTCGAAGCTTTGATTTTTTATCAAGACATAGAAGTTTCAAGCATCATAATCCCTGATAACTAAGCAAATACTTAAGCACTTTTCTGGTCCAGAGCCTAATGAGATTTGAGATTTTCGTTCAGTTGTTTTCTTATGTAGCATTACACACCAACACTAATGGTATACATTAGTCTGAAATGAATCAAGAGAAAATTCGGTTTTTGAAGAATCATCTGTCCAAAAAGAAAACTCCATCATAACCTGTTTATATTACTTAATATTTAAATAATAAGGAGGACTGTCTGGTTTCATAAATACAGAAATTAGCTCCAAATGTAAAATATACTCACAAGAACTAAGCAGATTCTTTTCTCTTACTTGGGTTGGTTGCACATTTTTAGAAAGTATCCAAAAAGTGGACACAGACCAAAGTAGAGGAGTGTACATTTTTGGAGGGAAGACTCTGACCTGGTATCCTGAGACCAGGAGTAGCCAGATGCCACACAATCCTCTGTGATTCTGGGCATTCAGTTTATCACAGCTTGCTCAGGGTAAACCTCTAGAGGGAGAAATAGGCCTAAAACCAGAGAACCTCCACCTGTTCCCACATTTCCTTATGAGGAAAAAAAAAAGTACAAAAGCAAGGAAAATGTTTACTAATGAGCCTGTAACCATAGTGAGCAGTTCCCCATCCCTCATCTATGCTTGTAAAAATAAATAATAGTGAGCTACATTTTGCTGTCTTTTCTAGAATAAAGCATTGTTTTACTCATCACAAAATTAGTCCTCTGACTACTTAGTGATAAATCTGACTTTAAATTAGACCTCCTTAACTATATTTCATTACCTTTGGCATTGAAACTGGCCATCTATGAGTAACACACCTTTCTTTCTGAGCAGATGATTTGGGATACAATGACTAACTGGTTCCTGATGACTTCTTGGAAGCCGAGTTAGTGGAAAGCATGTATATTTATAGGTTATTAGCAAATAAATTCTCAGAGAAGAGGAAGTATAGTGCTGAAGTGGTCTGCCCTTGTAAGGATGGTGTTGCTCTCTCTGATGTTCAAAGGCTCTGTATCTCATCCAAACTTCATAGAGACTAACTTTTAATTAAAGAAAAGAAAAAGAGAAATAATAAAAAGAAGAGCCAGATGCAACCCATTCTACCTGTTGTGACAGTACCCACTGTCCCTATGATACAGGTAAACAGAGCAGGCAACTCTTAATCCATTTTTTTCCTTCTCCATGCCTTCTAGACTTCCTAAAACACACATCAGTGCCAAGTTCATGGCCATGCAGTGCTGCGTTTGCATGGGGCCACCAAGAGAGATGTAGGCAAACAGCAGGGCATTGAGATCTAGTTTCCAGCATTCCTGGAAATATACACTGGCTGCATTGTGTGTTGCCAAGTGGAGCCCAGCCAGCCTTGTCCAGACTCCTCTGTTTTCCAAGGAGTTGCATTTAGATGTTAAATTGTTTATACACCTTCTTGACGGATTCCTCTTGGCATGTAGAGGCTGAAATGTCTCTCCTGACTGTTTTGAAGGCAAATGGATAGGATTTTATGCCATTATTTAACACAGTAACTCCACTTCGCTGTTTTGCCAATCTATCATTTACTTGTAAGGTTGCAGGTCCAGGTGCTGTCACCAAGGTGCATGACATTTTTCAAATGGTGGAAATAAAAAATTAGAAACATCTTTCGATTCAGTAGGGAAACAATTGAGTGCAACTCTGAAGTTGTTAAATTAACCTTTTAAAATACCATTTAATGATACTTTTTTTAAAAAAAAACCCTGCTGACTTGAAATAAGTAACTAGAACTTCTTCCTTCCTATTATTTAGGTGATTTCAAAAATATTTGTGCCTGCAGACTACGGGTGTGGATGGTACTTCTCAAGTACCATTCTATTTCCCTAGGGAAGAAGTTTTGGAACTCCTATCTTGTCATTTAGGAATCCTCTCCCCTTTAGCTGAAGAGCAGATTTTAACAGGCATTATAAAAAAACCTGAAATTGAGACCTGAATTTTCTTGTAAGCTTTGGTGTCTAGTAGCCTACCTGTAAAGGACTTAATGAAAGACAGTTCTAATTCCAATATTTAAGAGCTGCTGAAACTTTCTCCTTCCCTGACTTCTTAATTAGTTGTTGTAGGAATATATTAAATCAGACATGGTGCTATAGAGATGGTGCCTCTGATACAGCAATGCAGCCAGCATAAAGGCAGATGGGGCAGAGCCAGAACACAGATTGCAGTCGTATCACTTCAGCAATAGCTTCACTTCAGGAATGAAGTTCTGGTTTTGGCTGTGATAGAGTTAATTTTCTTCACAGTAGCTGGTACGGGACTATGTTTTGGATTTGTGCTGAAAACAGCTTTGATAATACAGGGATGTTTTTGTTATTGCTGAGCAGCTCTTACAAAGAGTCAAGGCCTTTGCTGCCTCTTTTATCACCCTCCCAGCAAGTAGGCTGGGGGCACACAAGAGATTGGGAGGCAACCATTTGGGACTGCTGACCCCAACAGACCCAAGGGATATCCCATACTCTCTGGTAAGACCATATAAAGCCAGGGGCAGAAGGACTGTGAAGAGGTTTGGATGTTTGTCTGCCCAAATAATTGTCTACGTGAGGAGGTCCTGCTCTCCTGGAGATGGCTAAACACCCACCTACTCATGGGAATCAATGAATTAACTCTCTTTGCTTTGCTTTACTTGCATGCACAGCTTCTGCTTTCCCTGTTAAACTATGTTTTATCTAATCCCAAAAGTTTTCTAACTTTTTGATACCACCATCCTGCTGGTGCTGGAGTGAGCAAGTGGCTGTGTGGTACTTAGTTTCTGGCTGGGGTTAAACCATGATATCCCAAAAAACAGTACTATTTAAAAAAAGACAGTTATCAACTTGTACACATGGATGGGGTCTGCAATCTAACAGCCCATCCCTGCCCAAAGGACCATGATTGCATGTGGGCATTTGCATGCATGTTATTTGTGACCATTCTCCAGGGATATCCTTGTCCCTGGCCATTCTGCAGGCATATCCAGTAGACCACCCTTTGTTAAGTGGATGTCAGCATTTACTTGCTTCAATAGATTAAGCTCTTGGAGGAAGATGTTTCCCATGCAAGTGTTTCAGGACCTGCATCTGTGTGTCTTTGATGGGGTGCAAGTCACATATTTTTGCCCTTGACCATGTTTCCATGTCTGTGCATCTCCGCTCTGGAAGTCCTACAAGGAGCTGTTTCTTGCAGTCTGAAGGGTTGCTCATGCATTAATCTCCTCGTGGGTGGTCTAGCACACACACAGGGAGTCTGCTGGGTATTTTGTGGCTCCACCCATGCAGCAACCACAGCATTATGCAGCCTTAGGCTGGAGGGCAGATCACGGTGTCTGGTGTCAAAGTAAAGGGGCTCAAAATTGGGAACTAATCTTAAAAAAGTTTATAGAACATTTCATATGCAATGTAAAACAGAGGCTAAGGAATGGAGAAAATAATTTAATTTCAGGTATCTGGAACTTCTTAGCATGAAAGAAAAAGAACGGAGTTACAGAAAAAAAAATGTGCTTCTCATTATGTGTCTATAAACCACAGTTTTGCTGAAGTGTAGCCTCTCTTGCCTTTGAGAAACGTTTTTCCTCAGAAGACCTCTGACACCAAGCCCTAGTGCTTAAAGGAGGGTTTATGTGTGCACAGAAAGCTTTATAGCATATCCCTATGTTAAAATCCTTGCTTGCCTATGCAGCTAAGAGGTAGAGTTTTCAATTATTTTTTTTATGACTCCTAAGCCAATAACATTTACTCAAATTCATATGATATCTGCCATCTCCATGATCTCTAACAAGTTTAATAGCTTGGTCACATTACAGAAACAAATCACATCTAAAAAACATGAAGACATTTTGCTCTGACAGGTTAGAGGGGAATTTCTATGCTCACCTACTAAAGTATTTTCTCAAATACTGGAACTTTCTTTCCTGCCCCCCAAAAGCATATCACATAAAGCCTATAATTTAATTTTTTCAAGTACAAATTTATTTATTTTTAGTAATACAGGTCAAAGGTCTTCCAATTTCATGTGTCATTGAAGCCAAAATGAGTGGTTGAAGGGAAAGAGTCTGCTCTGTGATACAAGAAGGTAAGGAAGTCATGAGAACAAAGAAAAGCAGCAGAGACAAGGCTTCAGCTCACATCCTGACTGATTTGCTTTTTGAGCAGATCCTGTAACCACAAAGAAGGTTATAAGAGAACAGCCTGAAGTTGTTTTATGTGCTAGACAGTAGTGGTCAGTGTACTTCCATGTAGATGGATGGATGGATGAAGGCAACTAGAGAGTAAGAGAAAATCTCTGAAGGGACAACTTACATTTCTCACTGATGAAAAATTGCAAACATAGAATCATAGAGTCACAGAATATGCTGAGTTGGAAGAGAGCCATCAGGATCATTGAGTCCAACTCATGGCTCTTTGCAGGACACCCCAAGAGTCACATACTTCTTGAATTCTGTCGGGCTGGTGCTGAGACCACTTGCCTCGGGAGCCTGTTCCAGTGCCCAACCACCCTCTAGGTGAAGAACTTTTACCTGATACCCAACTTAAACCTCCCCTGACACAACTTCAGGCCATTCCCTCGGGTCCTGTCACTAGTTACCAAAGAGAAGAGATCAATGTCTGCCCCTCCTCTTCCACTCCCAACAAAGTTGTAACTGCAATGAGGTCTCCCCTCAGTCTCTTCTCCAGGCTGAACAGACCAAGTGACCTCAGTTACTCCTCACACAGCTTTGTCTCCGCACCCTTGAAGTCTGGATGTCTGCAGTTGGTTGCTGATTGCTTCAGTTAGCTTTCACATGAAAAGTATTGGATATTTTTATCAGCTGTTTAAGAGCCACTAATCACTGCAAATTAAAGAAAATGAGACGTTAATTATCAAAGTTGAAAGATGGAAGAGATCCATTAGGCTATCTCAAATGGCTAGAGTTCATCCTGCCAGTACATTTCCAGAACTGTCACCAATACAATTATAAAATGACCAGACAATGAGATCATGCCTGTTCATCAAGTCACTACAGAATACACAGACATAACACCAACAGCCGCATAGATGCTGTGGCAGCAAAATACCAAGCATGCTGACAACTTGGAAAAAAAATATCATCAAAAAAGTGTCATCATTAGAGAGAGGCTGAGGTCCTTCTCAGGACATGGGTGAGATGTAGGAAAGAGCCATTGCTTTGGCCTCTGTACAGTATGGCAAGAAACATTCTCACCTAATTTCTACTTCATTAATGCAGATAGCAATGAGAGTGATGAGGAATCAAGTGGACTCACATCAGCAGAATATTTCACTTTCTGATTTTTCATCACCAGAATTTTTGTATTATCTGCACAGTGCACAGCTTGGCCAGCCTGCGCTACAAGAGTTGTGGCTGACCATAGGACACAAATCTCAAGCTGAAAAAGGAATTGAAAGTGAAGCTTACTTGGAGGTTACCTTGTGTGGTGTGTAACAGTGCTGGATAGGTCAATATATAGCTAATCCTTTTGTTTCAGAGAGATTAACAACCCATTGGTCAAAAGTTTCAGGGAAGGCAATTCTTCAGATTTTGTTCATAATGTTGGAACACAGCAAAATTTCTCTTTCAGTTTGTCTTTCAGTCTGTCTAAGGGGAGGACAATGGCAACATTGGTTTTGCCAGTAGAAACAACACAACCACATTCTCACATGGACTAGAAATTATTCAACAGCTTCAAGATGTTCCTGCTGTGCAACAGGATGTACTTAGGTGCATTTTAGTTTTTTTTCCTGGGGATTTATGCTGCAAACCCTCACCTGCAAAAAAGTAAATTGCATTCCTATTTCTTCCCAGGAACAGTATGGTTGTCATCTTACCAGTAACAGGAAACTGTGGAAAGGCAGTAGAGAAGTCAGAATTTAGATGATTTTTATGTACATCTAGATGGGCAAGTTGCCATCAGAGACAGTTAAACCCCTAAGAAGGTGGCTAACTCAGTCTGAAGGTAACAACTAGAGAAAAGGCAGCTCTCCATATGGTTGGAATTAGTTTCAAAGAGAGTATTCAAAACTTGCACTATCATCAAAAATTAAGACAAAGTAAAAGGATTGCTTCCTTCCTTTGCAGTTCCCTCATGGGAAACCCGCTGAAGGGTGCATGCTGTAAAATAACCCAATGCAAAGGGTTTATCCACACAGCTGAAGATCCATTAATTTTACACTTATGAAAATTTCCTCTTGTGAACTTTCTAGTGCACTCTTCCCACTTTTTCCCTATTTTTTTTTCTTCACAGTGGAGTTCATAGCTGATTGGCCTGTATCATAGGATTGGCTCAAGCTATAGGATTTTTTTATCCAGACACTTTGGAGCATGCAAGGGTCCTTGTCTTTATTTAATTTCATTTTATTTCAGTCCAACTCTTTATTCCTAATATAACTTTGAACTTTGGGGAATTGGCTAGGAAGAGAAGAAAGGGGAGTGTTTTTGTCAATTCAATTAAGGTGCTCCTTGTAATGGGGACCCAGAACAGTGCTGCTTTGCATTACAGACACATAGATTTCATTTGAAATTAAACACAGGACTAGAGCTTCTCATGTAATTTTCAAATGAAAACCAAGTGTTTCCAAGTCAGAAATGCCATGCAAACACTGAATCCTATTTTTTTCTAGAAAGGTTAAAAAGCTACAAACATTAGAAGAAAATTATCTTGCTGATCAGTCCTTGAAACAAAGAAAATAGAGAAATAAGGACCCTGGGATGTAAATCAGAGTTTGGGAGTAATCTCTGTCTGCTTAAAAAAATGGACATACTTGCTACTTAGTATCATCTCATTCTGGAAAGTTTACCTCAAATCTGATTTCAAGAAATAAATGGTTATAAAGCTCTTCAGGCCTAAGTGTTTTTCAAGATGTTGCTCTGTACAAGTACTACACATAGTGGATGCCTATGCAACTGAGAGTGTCATAAGGAAAATTCCCATATCCAGTAGGAAGAAGACCATCATTCTCTGAATAATATGAAAAAGTGACTTTCACATACATCACTAGGTATCAGGCCTCTTTACCGATGTCTAGGGAAATAGTTAAACAGCCACAGACCTTGGATGAAACTAAGAACATGTGTGTGGAACATGAAGACTGAATTCTGAAAATGCAATTGGGTTTTTTAGAGTAAACAGTATCTCTCAAATATTGTAACATGACAATAAAACTGCTGTCTCCTCGATATTAAAGGGGTATTTCTAGGGGCAAATATACTCCTGAATGGCAATAAACACCGATTAATCAAGAGCACATTATGAAAGCAGTAAGATTAAATAACAAAGCAAAACAGAGTTTAATGTCTGTAATAGACATTCTTTTGTGATCAAATTACTTGGAGCATCAGACTTCCATGACATTCTATACAGTGCTGATGTTTCAGTGTCCCAGATGACATACTCTATCTGATACACTAGAAAGTGTAATCTTGGATCCTCACAATTCATCTACAAAATTCAACAGCAACAGAATATTCAACTAAAGCTGCATGGATGTAAGTCCTTTAACATGAAACAGAAGAACAGGAAATGCTGAAAAAAAGTTTCATGTGAGTAGTTAAAGTCTCACAGGTTACTGGTTACATTGTCCTCTGAATATCAGTATTTTGAGGTGGTGTTTTTCTTCTGGTTTTGTATTTTGAAGTCAGCATTCAGTCAGTCAAAGGGCTTTCAGTCATGGCAGTCTTATACAGAATTGAACAATTATAAAGGCTAGGCTGGACCCTATCTAATGGGTGGCATCTGTGCCCATGGCCAGGGAGTTGAAATTAGATGATCTTTAAGGTCCTTGCCAATCCAAAGCATTCTATAATTCTGTGCTTAAAGGAAGTGGAATTAATCTGATTAGCAAGGGAACATAATATTCAGCACTCAATGAGGTACCCTTACTTTTCACCAATGCTGATTTACTCAAATTACTCTCTTCCACTGAAGGACTCCAGCCACAGTTACGGAAATACTGAAGATTGTTCTCCACATCCCAGTCAGCTTTATTCAAAGGTGGATGAGAAACTGGCTAAATGGCTAAGGGATATTTACTGTCACATCATTCATCAAATAGCCATTTTTAATTAAGACTGGCTAAAAGGGGCTGCTTGAAAGGAGAAAAATAATGGAGGTTCAAACCAAGCAGAATGGGGGCCTCAGTGTGATGAGAACTGCAAACTGGTACATTCATATGCAATGGCACCAGAAATTAATTTCTCTTTGACCCTTCAAAGTAACTGATTCACTTAGGAAGTTGCTACATGACTTTCTAGAAACATTTTATTGTACAGAGACCTGGAAGATAAGGTAACAAGCCTGTTTTTCTGAGTAAGAAGGACACATTTTCAGAAAAAAGAATCATTATTCCTCCCAATTTGAAGCAATATTTTAATAGCAGGGAACAAAGACACACAAATATTGCCCCATTTTATCAAATTGTTTGCCCTTGTCTACACTAAATCTGGTATTTTTAAGGTCACATCAGTATTTTCTACGCTGGAGGAAAACAAGCACTCTTCATAATGAATAATGTTTGCTACCACTGAAGGGCACTAAAAATATCTGCATTGATAAAGCACTCCTGAAGGAGAAAAAATATCTGCATTTCCCCTTTCCTCTTGGAAGAGGTTGCTGTTGAATGTTATTCAGCATCTAGCTTTACACAATCATTAACATAAACATACAGAACTCCAGAGTTTTCTAGTAATAATTTTGTTCTGTAATTACACGGCCTTCTTCTCCATAGGATGTTGAAAAGACAACAGGAAAGCAAATAAGTGTAGGGATTGATCCTGCCTCAAACAAAAATGTAAAGGCAGTACACATTTGTCCCTGCATTGCTCCCCGTTCTTCCCTAGTTTCAGTTCTCTCTTCCCTCTTCTTTGACTACATCCAGATTCCTCTCAAATAAATTTAGTTTCAGTCCTTTCTAAAAACTCGGCTTTGGTTCACAAACAACTAATTTGTAAGGAAATATGTTGGACATTCCCCTAGAGCTGTCTATGAATATTCACTAGCTATATCCATGAAGAGAAGCATAAAAAGATCATGATGCCTGCAAAAATGAAATTCATAATAAATCAATTATTTTTATAACACTATCTTGGGCTGATTTCTGGATGAGTTAGTAGAAAATTGATTATGAGGCGAAGTGAAAGTGTTTTCAATCAGCCTCAGTACTAACAACAGGTTGAATAAATTATGCACCTTAAGTAAATGTAGGTGATATGACTCACAATCTAGATCCTAAGTTCATTTTCACTTAAGCCATGTGGCACTTTTTGAGCCACACCTGAAATATTTTACTTCAGTGGTTTGAAGCATCTGCTTAAACCATCTTGGTTCTTTGTTGTGGTGGGTTGTTCAGATACATTTCCAGAAGAGCCCAGACATGTCTGTTTCCTTTAACAATTGTGTTTTTTAGTGGTTATTATGTGGTTTATTGTGGAAAATTCTTTGTTTCTGTGCATCTCTGTGAGTATCTAATTAACAACACCTAACTGCTTTAATAGGAAAACACCTCTGCCTTCATCAGTAGGGATTAGGTTATACTAGCCACTTATGTTTCCATTTTGAACCTTAAGCCTATTTCTGTTGTTGACAAAAGTTACTTTTCTTTGTGCATCATGGATAAGCATCAGTCTATAACCATGTACTGCAGGTACCAGGAAACAATTTTTCATGTCACAGGATAAATGCCTAGCTTTTACAAGCAGTCTAATGACTAGAAACTCTGCAACAAAGCCAAACAGTAGTTGGTGGGTTTTTTTTGTTGTTGTTGTTTTCGTTTTTGTTTTTATTTTTTTTTATTTGGACTTTAAAACAGTCAGTTCTACTGGAGGAGAGACAGAGCTGTCATCTACATGGGTAATCTTAAATTTCAAGGATAACTTTCTATATCATGTAAAAACATAATACATGTTGGGACCAAACACACAGAAAGTCATCTAGTGTAAACCATGGTAGCAGTACCAATTTCAATAGAGTGTTCTACTTTCATAATCTTCTGAACTGGTCCAACAGTGATGGTTTTAAACACAGGCACAGCAAGGTTCAGGTTAAGACTGACAGAAAATTCAAAGGGACCGTGGCTCTACCCTATGACATGTTGATTTATCAGAGACCTGAGACAGAGGGTGAATTTTGCATTCTGGCATCTCTTGCAGCCCCTAAAATCTGAAAAAGTGGTAAGCATTACTCTTCAGACATCTACCCTGCTTCCTGTTTATGTCCTCACTTTTCTTATCCTTTTATTTTCTCCCTGAGGCAAAAAGTAATCCTGTTTCTCATCTACAGCTAGCAAAGGTTTGTTCCTCTTGCTGAAAAGCTGTCAGGTGGTTCTGATTAAGAATGACTCTATCAGGTAATAAGACAAGCTTTATGACTTGTATAAACTCTCAGAATAACCTTGCCAAGTAAAAAACCTGTATCACCCTAAGCCAATTAGAGTTTTCTCAGTTTTATTAGGGCCAAGACACAGTTGTAAGTATCTGTTCTTCATATTTATCCCATAATTGAAAACTAATTTTCTGTAAGCAGCAAAATTGATGTTTCTTTCCACAGAAGAGAAATAATCCATCCTATTTAAAACTGCATAATATCTTGTTGTTTGGACAACAAGGACAGCAGTGTTTGCTGGTATTTTCAAGCATGTGTACTAAAAGAGGGTCTTTGTCTGAATGGCAAGGAAACGTTCAATTCAAAAGTCATGATATTTCATTAGCCAGAGAAGATTTGGAAAACTCAGTTCGTAATTGGGTTATACTTCCTTAACAGTCAGAACAACATTAAACTAGCAGTCGGAGAACTTAAAAAGGATGTGTTCAAAGTTTTGTAAGCCAAAATTTTCAAAAAGTATTTAAATATTTACACCAGGGAGGATATTCTGAATTTGAACAGTAAAGATGTAAATATGAAGTAAAATGCAGAGAACTTTACAGCTTCGCAGTTTCTGGAAACAGGGAAATTTGTAACTAAAACAGTCAGGAAGAACTTACTGCACAGGTGATAATTCCAATTAAAAATATATATTTGATATTTCTTTTCATACTGAGCAGTTTTGAAAATTATTTACTGCATTACATTAGCCACAGTGGTTAATTTAACAGTGTATCTGTTACTATTCTACAATGAATCAGTAGAAATTTTCCATTGGTCTCAAGGAATGATAAACGCTGTCATTCAGAGTCATACCAAAAACAAGTGAGAGATATTAAAAAAAGCAATTAAATTACTTTTAGAAAAATAACAGAATGGAATGAAATTGAATACAATACCGTAGAACAAAATAAATTACATCTGGAAGAGACATAACAAAAATCATCTAGTTCAACTGCCTGACCCTTTCTAGGGTGACAAAAAGCTTAAGAGGGTGTTGTCTCAACGTCTCAAACAGTGGCATATTTGGGGCATTGAGCACTTCTCCAGGAAGCCCATTCCAGTATTTCACCCCCACTCTCTGTGAAGAAATATTTCCTAATATCAAGTCTAAACCTCATCTGGTGAATCTTTGAATCATTTCTACGTATTTTGTCACTGGATATCAGGTAAAAGAACTCAGCACCTCCCTCTCTCCTTCCTCTCTTCAGGAAGCTGAAGAGAGCAATGAGCCCACCCATTAGGCCCGTTTTTTCCAAACTAGGCAAACCCAAAGCCTTTAACTGCTCGTTATAAGTCACAAAATATCAATAATTTACTTTAGAGTAAGTTAGCTTACAACTGAATTCTTTTCCTAGAAATCATATACACATTTTATAGAGTAAAATGCATTATTAGTTCAGATTAGTTACTTGATACAAACTCCTCACTTCTGTAAGCAGTGAGTTTCCATTGAAGTCTTTTATCACGTAGACATTTTCCAAGTAATTTGACTTCAGCCTTATGAGTCAGAAAACCATAAGAGACACATTTCAAATTTCATAAGAAATATATATCTTGCTATGGAATCAAGTGATAAATGAACTTTTAATTTTAGAATCATGCTGATACAAATTATAAAGACTAGTCTTTTCTATAAACTTCCTCAGGACTGTTAATGAGTCTCAAACATACTAACACCTACAGCATAGAAAATAAACCACATATTTAAGGTGAAGAGTCCTCTGCTGGCCAAACAGCATGCAGGCACTCACATGCTGTGCTTTTGGCTCCAGCAGCTCCACTCATTGGCACTCAGCTGACATCAGTATCAGCAAAGACAGGTTTACAACCAGACAGGAGAAAAGCAGGAACTCTTTGTTCCGCACATTCAACAGGAAGTGCTCTATTTTCTCCTATACACTTGAAATAGCATTTCTCCTGCTTCATCCTTTTCAAGAACAGTAATACAAGAGAGATGACAACAGCACTTTCTGCAGCCTAACAGCACCCTACTGCCTAACAGCTGTGCCCGCTGGAAACCAAGATCCTGCAGGTTGAAGTTACTGCATAACTTTTTGTCACCACAGGACCATTCTAACCAGCCTATCTATAGAAACATCTGCACGTTTTTTAGGTCACTTGTGACTGGAGACCACAACAGGGTGTATGTGAGACATCAGTACCTTTGATAAAGAGTTTGAAGAGCCAAGGACCTCATCCCTTCTCTGATAGCACCCACAGGCCCACAGTGTGAAGCCTCTCTCTCACAGATATCTTTAAAGGCAGGACTGCACAGATCTGTCTGCCTCCAGCAGAGAAACAGCTACACAGATAGTGGGTATATGGACTATTTACACAAGTGCAACTCTTCATTGCAGTTCCACACATGAAACAATGAGGGAAGGAAAGGCAAAGCTGTTCTTCAGTTGTCAGCCAAATATGTGGACTTTTAGGAAAATGAGAAATATAACTTAGCTTTTCCAGTGATACTTCCAGCTTATGATACTCTAAGGGAGAAAAAAAGTAATGTTAAGCAAAAGAACCTGAGAACATCTTCAGAAACTTAAAATCAAGCAATGTTTTGGTGGAATCATGGCTTCAAGGATTGGTAAATAGACTGACTCAGCCCAAGTTACTGTGAGTTTCTTGCTACCTCTGATCCTTAAACTCAAAATTGCATGCTGTTGTATGTACATTTACAAGCCTGCCTACTTTCTCCTCACTTGGAATATTCTTTGTCACACAAAGAGTACTTCTTCCTAGCCTCAGTGCACATCAATGCAAGAAAGAAAAACTATACAGACAACAGAACAGTGGAAAAATGCCTTTGTCACCTTGTACTCTGTCATTATCCAGCTGAGACAGGAGAAACTCAGCATTGTCATACGGACATGAGTTAAATGACATGGGTTTCCCTCTAATGTTTAGAAAGCAGGAGGGCTGGAAGCAGGTGAGAAAATCACAAAGGTCAAGAAATGAGATCTAAAAATAACTTTCTGTGGGGAGAGTCATCCACAGGGGACTCTGTCATACATTTCGTCATGGATATAATGCATAGAATAAAGGAAAATCAATTGACAGACCATGTGGCAGCATAAGTATTCAGATAGTTAAGTTTTGGTAAAATCAAATAGGGTAATTCTCTAGATCTCACCTCACAGGCTTTAACTGTATATTCTTTCAAAGTTATCTTGCATAGGGTTTGTTGGAAGTATTTCTCCAAGTAGATAAAAGCATGGGTGTCAAGCACCACCACATGGTATTTGACTCTCAATCAACATAAAACCTATTATGCAGAATGATTTGTGCTTAATAAGTCAATGATACAATGTTTGAATCTATGGTTTCTGCAACACATGCCACTCTAGGCCATCAGAAGCATGAAAATTCTTTACTCCTTGTTCTCAATACTTTATTTTCTCTAAAATCTTATGATTGCCTGGGACATAAAGTGCCAGCTGTTTATGCAAAATAGGATGCGTATGTCCATACTGTAAGATGCGGGAAGGTCCTTGTGGCTCCAAGATAAACTGATGACAGGTCTATGGGTAGCAAATGTAATGTACTATTTTATCCATCCAAGGCTTTATCCACAGTTTATGAGTGTCTTAAGGAAAGAGGGGCTTAAACAAGCAATTTCTCATCTAGTGGAGCCATCTCATCTGGAGACCCAAACCCAGGTCATCACAAGGAACCTTGTGAGAAGAAGAAAGGCTGGAGGGAGAGAGCAGGAATAGAACTCATATATTTTTATTTCTCACAAGATCCTGACCTCCAATAGTCTCAGAAATGAAGTGTAAGATGCCTTATCATGCACACCCCTCTTAAATGCAATTTGCACAACATGTTGTACTGTTTCTCCTTGAGTCTTCAATTTCACTTTCACCTATTAAGACTTGTTTTTTCTCCTTCGAGCAGTTCCAACTTCTTCTCCTCCCAAGTCAAAGTTGTCCACCCTTCAAATCTCTTTATTCCTCGTCAAGTTGGAAAGATATTTTTTATGTAAAACTGGAATGGCCCTACCATTCCACTCCAAAACTCAGAACAATTATCTTGCCTCTCTCCCAATATTTTCCAACAGTCTCTCTCACTCTTGACACACACACAGATGTTTAGCTGCTATAGCCTTGGTATTCAAAGTACCTTCCTTCTCTTAACAACCTGGTCTCAATAGCAGGGTCAGAGCCAGAAGAAATTTCCTCATCATAACTTCCACAGGTCCAGCTGCAGTTACAGTTGTTGGAGTCTGTTGAGGACAAAAGAATTAGTTTTGGCTAAAAGAATAGTATTAGGGTCTGGACAAACCCACTAGATTTCCTGTGACAAGGTTTCCCTTAGTTCCAAAGCCTCCATTCTATAAAGGTTAACTTTCTTCTCAAGTTCACAGCAGCGTTATACCAAGACAAATTTCTGGGTTTTAACACAGGATAATGTTAGGATAGGACTTAAAAATTCTTCTTTTGCAATTTCTCCTTTTATCCTTTTTTCAGGCTACAGCCTATGCTAAGGCTAAGGCCAAAGAAACTTCCCTTTGGGAACAGGCCCAGTTCTCTCTTCTCCAGTACCCTGAACTGGGCTTCCCAACACCTCCTTGTTTCCAAGCAAAGTTTAAACTTGAAGTTTCTCTCATAGCATTGGAACAAGCTGTCAATTAAAGCTGGCGTCCAAATCCATGGTCCACCAGGAAAAAAACACAAAGTAAATTTCACTAATGCTTGAGTCGTATGAATTATGCCATGGGTACAAGGACTGAACAATCTTCTTTCTGAACATATTGGCCAAATACACTGTAGGCTATGAATACTTTTCAGTGTCTTGATTCTCTGCAAATGAAGAGATTACTGAGAAAGAGGTAATGAGGCAAGCCAAGATCTTTCCCATATGGTCTCCCAATGAAGTCCTGCTGCTCTTTGGCCTTTAGGAGCCAGAAAACAAATTAACTGCAAGTTTCTAAGTCTGAATTTCTTGCTTTTTATCATTTGAAAACAAACTTCAAGATATATTTTTGAAATACAAGGAAAACAGGAAATTGTACAGTATAAATTGAAGAGATGAAAAGAAATGAAAATTATTATAACTATGAGACACTTCCAGAGCCCGTGGATTACCAACAGAATAACCCATACTGACTATTTTGGCTGAGACAATGGGAGTAGGCATTTTCAAGAAATGAAGCAGCCTAAAGCACAAATATGTTTTAGCTAGGACAATGTTGATTTTACAACCACAACAGCTTGTGAGTTTCATGAGACAAAAGGACAATCCTTTTAAAACACTCCTTTCACATCTGAAAGCATATAAGTTTTGAGTAATTTTGGGATTAATAAATTATGCAGACAGCTCCATGCAAAATACTTGTGTTACTTAATAAATCAAGGACTCAGATCAGAGCTGCTCTTTATCACAGATTCATATTTACAACAAATACCAGGGATAGAGGTCAAAAAAGTGGAAGAGAGACTGTCCATTAGGGACCTTATCCAACAGAAAAGTCTAACATAAAAGTAAAACACAGTTGCCATGTATGATATTAAAAAGAACAGCCTATTCTTTCTTTCAGTTGACACACTTCCTTTACTTTTGTAAAGCAAATCAACAAATAAAATGCTACTAAAAACTGAATCATCTGGTCTTTGCACTAACCAGAATGAATGTGTCTTCCAGAGAAAAGAACAGTTTGGGTCATCAGTAACAATATTTAAAGGGTCAACAATTGCTTACTTTTCACCAGATCAGAGTGATTACCTGATTTGTTCCCACTGCTGTGTCTACCAGCATGGAAACAGAACACTGAATTTCTGAAATTTCACTGAAGAACTGGAATAGCCTCTGTTTGCCACTTACGTTGCTGCTATCTTCTCACCTAATGGTCACAGGTCTGCTATTTCAAATGCTGGGTTGTTCTTTGTTCATAATGCAAAGACTAACATTTGCATGATCTCCAAAAGACTTTTAGCACGACTTGTGCAAATGTACTTTTGGGCTGCTATTCGTCCATTTATGCAGGAGGGAAAAAAAGTTTTCATCTTTATTTCCTGTCTCACTGACTCAGTTTTGAAACGATGATTTTGCATTTGGACAACAATCTTTGCAGCTAGATTAAAGAGTTCCATCAGTTTCTGTGGACATGAAACTAGGCTCTTAAAGCTGGTCTTTGGGTCTTTGCTGAGCCAGTATTATTCTCTGGTTCTCAATGTCACCCGTAAGTTCATTTTTAAATGTTTTCTGGATACACTCCAGCACAAGCCCATGACTGGGGAATTAGGGATCACTATCCTGTAACAACTTGACCCTGCTGCCCCTTGCCTGGAAGTCCTGTGAGAGAAGCTGAAAATGAACCCAGATAGTCCCTTCCTTATCCCACACAGCATGGGGCAGCAGCTGCTGGGTGAGTCTAACCTGTATGTCATGCCTCTGACATAACATCCCAGCTCATGCCATGGCAGTGGCATGCCAGAGCAGGAAGCAGGTGGCACATTTCTGCAGGAAGCACTGGTGCCTTGGCAAGTGCATTGCAGACAGCAAGTCTGATCATCCCAAGCATGTGGCCACACTTCCAGGCCCCCCAGCCATCACTTAAAGAGGCTGTGCTATTTCTGCAGGTGCAACAGCTTGGAAAACAAGTGCTCTGCCATATGGGGCCCTGGGCAGGGAGCCACTGCTGAAGATATGTTTGGCATGTAGGCCTGCTCTTGGGGAAGAGATTAAAGAATTCTGCTATGAGAGGTGAGGAAGATGAGACACCTACATGGAGTCTCCCCCGGAGATATCTCCTGGACACACTCAAGAACTGTCTGGATGCAATTTTGTGCAGTGTACTCTAGGGAGACCTTGTGTGAGCAAGAAGTTTGGATGAGATGACCCACTCTAGACCCTTTCCAACATGACCCATTCTGTGAGTCTGTAATTCTGTGATAGACCAGTAGCAGCAAATTGCAGGCAAGTCTTGAGAATAAAATCTCATTTCCAGGATGAGGGGTACAAAAGACTGCTACAACACCAGAAACTGAATTATCATGAATGTGAGTCCGATAGGACACTACACTTGAGAGGTGGCTGAAGGAGAATAAAATTATTCAGTTCACACACTCAGAAGTCCGTGTTTCACCACCCCTGCAGGAATCCACATGACCATGGTTTCTGTCCTCTCAGCTGTGTGCAAGAGGCCACCAGTGGGGACTAGCAGGAAAATGTTTGTGACACAGCCATGGTAGCAGACACATTTGAAAAATGTATTTTAGGGGGGGCATGGAAATCATAAAATATAGTAAATAATAACCAGTTTGACCATAGATTAAAAAGGAAAATGCAATGATTTCTTCATTAACACCTTTACAGTAACACTAAAGGAGTAGTATCCTTCGATGTGCTTGAGTTACACTATGCATTTGTCTCTCTGTCCTGCTGTACTGTGCACTGATAGCCTTCTAAATATAGGAATTTTCTTCCATAATGACACTACTTAGTCCACAATGGGAACTGAGTTCTTAAATATTATGCAAAAATAATATTATAATTACATCCTAAATAGCAAACAATCACAGTGGAATTAGCTAAAATTTCTACATAGGAATGAGATTGCAAATATTTGTGGAATAGAAGAATTAAGCAGAATAGAAGAATAAATTATTGATTTGCACTTAGAATCAGAGAAGCTGTGGTTCTAAACCAAAATTCTCTTGAAAATTTAACCTCCATACTGTTTAATTCTACTGCACGATGCCCCAAAAGGACACCAATCTTTATTATTAACACCATGTTTTATGGTGTTCTAGATATATTGAGAACATACATACTAAACTACCCTGCAGAAAAGATTGGCAATCTTGGGTTTTGGCAAGAAGAAGAAATTAGAAGTTACGTCTCGATTATTTTGAGCTTTTGAGTATTAATAAATAAGCTTCTCACATTCCTGGAGTCACTGAGTACATTAGTTACAGCTTGCTGTCTATAAGCTAAAAACGTTGCCATTGACCCCTTAAATTTGCTGGCACTAATTAAAGTAATTCCTAACTGCCAATGCAGGTATACAGTTTCTGTAGAACTTCCCTGATTACCTAGCCTGTTTTCATCAAAACTTCAGTGTGCTCAACCTCAACAACATGGTTAGGCAAGAATTCAGTGAACCAGCATCCAGAAGAATGACATGTAGACCATCTGTGAGACACAGAGCTATCTCATTGAATTCACTCCCCTGGTTAATGAAGTAGTAGATCTCTTTCCTGGGAAGACTAATAGCATTTTGGAAAAAAACCCAAAACACTGAATACAGACATTGCAACCTTTAAACATTATTCTCAAGCCAAAGAGATTCTATCCACTTCATGTCACAGGAACATTATTTGTGGTACCATTTTACAGTCACCTTGTCATGTGTTTTTAAAAACTGTAAGACGTTGTAACATCACGCAGCACAAGCTGCGGTAGACGAAGATGATACAAACAGCAGGCAAGAAATTTAAGTCTGTCTCTCAAGTATCTCACAGCAGCCTGGATGCAGCCAATCAGGTACTCTGCTTTGGAAACTGACTGCTGAGGTGGCCAGCATGGCCATCCTGCTCCACCAAGCTCCAGGAATGCCCACTGCTGGGAGCATCACTCTTCAGGGTGTACAGCAAGGGAAGGCAGCGCCTGAGGCATCAGCAGTCCTTTGGGATGCTAGTTAATACGAAGACACCTTAGAAAGAGTGGGATTAAAAAGGGGACCTCCTGATGACTCCAGATGTGCAAGTAAAGTGAACATAATGAGTTTCCCTGCTCAGTATTACACAACTTTTTCAGATGCGAGGGACAAACTACTATGTGAAAGAACTTGTGTCATTGCTAAGGGCAACTAGCAACAATTCAAATATGAGAGAAATGCAGAGAAATCATACTGACATATTAGAACAATACTGGCATCCAGTGGATTTTAAAAGAGGCCATGCTTGTTTTTTTTTTTTTAATGATATTTTTATTGATTTGTTTGATTGGTTTGATGCTTTTTTTTCTCCTGTAAAGAAGCATTTCCTTTTGAAGCAGATGTTTGGTGCACCTCCGATACTTTGTCAACTAAGACCCCAGTAAAGACTGTGATTTATTCCTAAAGAAAAATGAAGGAAGTTTTGTTTCCACTCTTCCTAATTCAGTTTTTGCACTCCACAAAGTAATTTGTTGCAGCAAGAAATAAGTAGATACAGGAGCATTTCAGTCCAGTAGAGTGTATACTCTACCAAGAGCCAGGCAGCAGAGGCCTCCAAATCCTGCTGGTTCTGTCCAGGTTCCCATATCAGGATATCAGGGTTTCTGCAGTACACTCCTTCATGTTACAAGAAGCAGTACAAAGCTTACCTCTCCTCAAATAAAGGAGCGGCCAAAAGAATAAGAAATTAAAATCTTATGTGGGAACTACGAGGAGTGTGGGAGAAAGAGAAAGGAACAGACATAGCCTAGTCTATGAAGGACTTAAAAGCAAAGAATTGCAGTGTTAGGCAGGGAACACAGCTGGGAAAACTGGCTTTTCAGAGGAAATCCAGGATTCAGTCGAATAGTTCATAGACAAGGAAATGGGGACAAGGAAACACTCTTGGAGAAACTTGCTGGCAACAGCAACTCTGAAGAAGAGTTTTCCTTTGATTCACATCAACTGTAGGTTGAGCAGTCTTGGGTATACACACACACACACACTCTCCACAGAAGACTGAACTTCCTCTACTGTCTCTGCTGCCACTCTGACCCAGGACTGTGGCAAAGCAGCTCATTCATGGGGATGCCTTGCCCTTTCTGGTATTGTGGGCAGCTGAAGCGGAAGATCATTGGGTTTTGTGATAGGGACTTTTCCATTCAACCACAGTATCATCTTTTGGTTGCTACAGACCAAAGCAAGGCTTCACCAAGTAACAGGGTAATTGTACAAGCTTCTGCAGACCCTTACCAGCATAATGGGTTTCTGCTGTAAATTTATTTTGGTTTATTTTTAACAATTTTGCCCCCAAATTCTGGCTTTTTAGGTATCTATCTCAAAGTAAACCTCCCAACCATGCACTGGTTTGAAATTCCAATCCCTCAATATATTTAAGCTTATTCACAAATGTAAACATATATTTCATTCAACTGGAATCCTTACTGAAGGAGAAATGCAATTGAATTTGCAAAACTTACTAAAAAGAAGCACTGTACATTAATTGATTTTCCTGTCTTAACAACAGTTGTCAAATTTTGAAATACCCGTGTCTTACAGAAAACCGAAGTAAAACCAGTAGCAATTATCACTTTATTCTGCCTGGCAAAACAGTGTAAAACTGGATAATTCTGTTGGGTTAGAGAATGACAGAAGAGCACAGTTTACAAGATGAGGCTTGTTAGAGGTTGAAACATCCCCTTCTATCTACTCAGATGTTTTAGAAGAATTTGCACACTGGCCCACATTTGAGTCAGCTCAGTCACATATAGTGTTCCAATTTATTTACATAAGAAAGAATAAAAGAGCCCCACATACACTGCAGGAAGAAGGCTTACGCCCAAATCTCTATTTTAAGTGGTGTGAGTAGATAATGGGCAGATCATAACACCCACTTCATCAATGAATGTTTTAACTCTTCCTTTTCTATAGCTACAGGAGTCACACCTTCTGCAGACAGAGATGAGTATTTACCTGGATAAATAATATAATTAAGTATTTTTTCCACATTTCACCAGTTTTCCGGATTATAAATTCCACTATGGTGTAGTAAATACCATTCAAACATGAGACCAGATGTCTTCATGTTTACAATACATCTTTTTGGCACAGCTTGCCAATACACATTCATGGAAAATCTGATAAGGAATGCTTTCATGTAAGTGTACTCGGGTGTCTTTGTCAGCTCAGGCCATTTGAAACCTCATAGTTTTAAATTAGATACCCAAAGGTCCATTCTGCTCACTATATCCTAATAGGCTGTCTAACTCACATGCTAATTTAGCTCCTACCTCTCACTCCTTTTATACAATCACAGAGTGGATCAAGCAAAGATCTCTGAGATCACTGCGTTCAGCCCTTTATCTAACTTTGCCATCTACTCCACTAAATTCCCAAGTGCCACATCTACATGTCTGTTACATCCTTCCAGGGATGGTGACTCAACCAATTCTCTATTCCAAGCCTGTTCCAATATTTGACTACCCTTTCAGTGAAGAAACTTTCCCTAATGTTCAATCTAAACCTCCCCTGATAAAGCCTGAGGCCATTTCCTGTTACCATGTCATCTGTTACCAGGGAGAAGAGACTGACCACCTCATTACAGTCTCCTTCCAGGCAGTTGTAGGGATCTGTAAAGTTTCCCTTGAGCCTCCTTTTCTGCGGGTCTCCATGACCAGCTCCCTCAGCTGATCCATATCAGACTGTGCCCCAGACCTTTCACCAGCTCCACTGCCCTTACCAGGACTTGCTCAATGACTTTCTTGTAGTGAGGGGCCCAGAACAGGACACAGAACTAAAGGCATGGACTGAACAGTGCTGAGTATAGGACAATCACTGTCCTGCTCCTGCTGGCTACACTATTGCTGGTACAGGCCAGGATGCCACTGGTCTTCTTGGTCATCTGGGCACACGCTGGCTCACATTCAGCTGTTGTTGACATCCCAGGTCCTTCTACTCTGGGCTCATCCCTCCAGCCTGCAGTTCTGCACGGGGTTGTTGTGATCCAAGTGCAGGACCTGGCCAGTTGGCCTTGTTTAACCTCATACAATTGGCCTTGGCCCATGGATCCAGGCTGTTCAGATCCCTTTGCAGAGCCTTCCTGCCCTCAAGCACATCAGCTTGGTGTCATTCACAAACTGATTGACAGTGCACTCAATGCCCTCATCCTGATCATTTATGAAGATATTGAACAGGACCGGACCCAATACTGACTCCTGGGGAACACAACTAATGACTGTTCTCCAACAGGATTTAACCCCATTCACCACAATGGAGTTGTGGTGGGCTGGGCCACTCAGCCAGTTTTTTAACTAGTGCAGAGTGCACCTGTCCTGACCACGACCAGCCAGTTTCTCCAGAAGAATGCTGTGGGAGACAGTGTCAAACGCTTTATAAAACAAAAAACATCCACAGCCTTTCTTTCATCCACTAATCAGGTCACTCTATCATTGAAGGACATCAGATTTGTTGAGCAGGACCTGCCTTTCCTAAACCCATGCTGGCTGGTCCTGATGCCCCAGCAGTCCTGCATGTGGTATATAATGGCACTCAGGTTGATCCCCTTCATGACCTTCCCCAGCACTGAGGTCAGGCCTGTAGTTTTCCAGATCCTCCTTCCAAACCTTCTTGCAGATGAGCATCCCAATGGACAACCTCTGGTTGTCTGGGACCTCCCTTGTTAGCCGGGACTGCTGGCAAATGATTGAAAGAGGCTTGGTGAACTCTTGTGCCAACTCCAACAGGAGAACCTAATTCTGTTAGTTTAAGCAGGTCCTTAACAAAACGGTTTAGCTGCTATGTACTTTTCACTTTTACAGGGAGACAGGGCTGACGGCAGTACAGGAAAAACAGTAATATCTTCACTTGGGTAAAGGAAGAGCACTGCTACAAACTTCCCAAAATCAGGCTGAGTGCAATTCTGGATGACAAATGAGTATGACACTACAGCATGACCCTCACTAAATTCTACATTTCAGTCCTTCAGAGGTGAGAAGGAGCCTCAGCTCATGCTCAGCATGGGCTTTAATAAGGCTTCTAGTGTCCTGGAATCCTGTAGAGAAACCTTGAGGACCATTACCTCAATGACTGATTGAGCAGGCACCTGCAGTTTTCACACCTCCTTATACAGTTATGCTTGGCTTCATTATCCTTCCTTACTTCTTTCAAATGAGTTTTGCAAAGAATTCAAAATGACGTAACACTGATAGGCAAAGAAAAATCCCTTATCTCAGAGGGACAAGAAATATGAATGTGGCTGGGACAACTAGATTTTAATGTGATGGGCTTAGTGCCTTAAGCGGATCTGATAATTATGGATTTTAGAAATTTGTTTCTTAGATTCAAACATTTAAATACAGTTTTGTCTTATACCCTTGTACATTTACTACAAAAGCTCAGAAAAAATCTTTTGTTAGAAAGATTTGGGTCAGAAAAAGGGTTCAAGAAACCAGTTTTTTTCAAGGGAACACATCTTAAGTTAAGATTGGCTCAACAGGTTAAGCATTAACAAAGCTGCCATTATGGGTTTGATCCCTGTACAGGCCATTCGCTTAAGAGTTGTACTTGATGACCCTTGTGGGTCCTTCCCAACTCAGAATATTCAATGATTCCACTTTTGCCACAGGAAATGGCCATGTCCCACAAAGGTCTATCCGTACAAGAAATCCCTTTTCTCCCTGCCTTCCTGGTAAAGGGTATAAAAAGGAAGAGCAAGCAATGGACCTACTGCAGAAGGATGGACATATAAACTCGTATGTACACATATAAAATACATACCATGTATGACAACCCTTTGATGTGCATAAAAGTTCTGCTTGCTGAAGCTCATACTATCAAACCTAACCCACCGCTTAGTGTTACAGTTGTCAAGCTGCTCACACACTCACTGTATTTATCAGGTTTAGTTGTGGGGATTTTTTAAAGCAGACTGGCATGTATGAATCAAACAACTGTTGAAATATAAGTCTCCATGGACATGTGTACCTAATGCACACAGGGAGTGAAGACATTTTCTAGACGTTATTGACAGACCAACTGAACACCAAACCTTAACTTTCTGAAAAAGCTTTTTGAACAGATTCAAACTAGGACCTTAATTAGAGGTACTTTTGCCCTGTGACTCCAAGGGCAACAGGCTGTGTCCTGCCTAGCACAGCAGGAACTGAAATCTAACATTATCTAACAGCTATTTACCAGCCCATATAAAATGAACTGACACGGTTAATTTGACCTACACAGACCTACAGTCAAGAAAACTGGAATACCTTTTACTCTTAAATACAGCACAAGTGACCAGCAAATGCAGTAATTCTGTTCTGGCGTGCAGTCATGGGTCAATATATATTTAAGAAATGTATTTTAGTGTTCTGCTGAACAATTTCTGGAATATGGTGTCCACTATCGATTTTCACATTTTTCAGAGTGAAGAATCAGTTCAGCTAAAGGAAATTTAGTTGAAATTCCCGTGTTCATGAATGATATTCTGAGAAGCTACTGTCACATACTTTAATCTAACAAATTGTCCAATAAACTCTTTTGTACAAAGTTTAGACACACTTAGAACTGCTGCACTTTATTCTAACATCATCTACTAAAATACAGAAATTATATATTTCTCACTAGTTTCATTCTCTTTTCTCTAGTCAAACAGACTGCACACTCTGTTTTTCAGGCATTAGCTGACTTCCAAGGAGAAGCCTGGTAATGTAGGCAGTTCTTTATATTCAGGGTTAAGCAAAATGGAATGAACATTATAAGACAGGCAATGAAATCTTTGCTTCCACCTGGCATAGAAAATTTCTTAACTTTGTTTTCCTGGGATTAATACTGTTTATCTTTAAAGTGCAATAGAAGGAGCACTACGTGCTTCTGTACCTAAAATTACCCTTATTAGTCACATCTCTTAAGTTATGTAACAACTGACACTATGTTGCAATAAAATTCAGGCAATGCTGAGTGAATTATAAAGTCAGAAACCATTTGTTGTGTGGATGGCTAATAGAAAAATGGCAGCTGCACCTCCATAGCTGCTGAGGTCTCTCCCCTTCTTTGATAACCTGCTTCTCCAGGATTTACAGGGACTTTATACCAGTTACCAGGAAATAAGGAAAAGACTGTTTTCTTGGTACTTCTCTGATCATAATTCTGAGTTTCTCAGAGCACAGATAATTAGCCTGTAACTTAAAAATTCCTACAAGTTTAAGCATATCTGTACAGTACTGAAAACAGAATATATGAATGCGAAGACTGCGTATTAAGAACAGACCACTAAAATTAGATCTGGTTAAATATTCTCCAGTTTTTTCCTCTGGAAAAACTCTGCAGTCCCATGTTGACTCCCTTCATTAGTTAACTTCCATAGGTTTTACTTTTATCACACAACAGCAGGAGATATCCAGCCATGATTTACAGGCTTCTAGGAGCTCTTGTGGCTGCCAAGACCTTTCAAAGATGACTCTGCAAGGTGTCCTCCAGCTCTCTCAGTACTCATGGACGCATCCCATCAGGAGCCATAGACTTATACAGGTCAAATTTACCTAGATGTTCTCTAACCCAATTCTCCTCGACCAAGGGAAAATCTTTGTTCCAATATTTCTGTGCCCTGGTCTCTTGGGTTGGAGATTCGTAAGGGCTGCTCTTGTCAGTGCAGACCAATGCAAAGATGGCGTTCAGTAACTCTGCCTTCTCTGCTTCACCTTGTTTAGTAATATGTCTGCCATTATCCTTCGTTTTCTTGTTTACTGATGTATTTGAAAACCACTCTATAAATTCATTTGAATAACGTTATTCTGAGCTTCATTAACAGAAAAATGTATCTACAACACTAAGGAATGGTAAGGTTTTTTACATCCCCTGCTTAGCAATCTGTCCTCACAAGACCAAGAGAGGGAAAAAACACCAGCCCCAGTCTAAGCAAACCATATTCCCTAAGCAGTTCGGCTCACCAACAGGACAGCAATGGAACACCAAATCATGGCACATCCGGGGAGGTCTAGGACTTGTCTTTGAGATACTTGGTTTACTGAGCAATTCTTCCTATACTTTGGGACATTTCTCTGGAAAAAGGCCAGGAAAAAGAGAGACAAAGGACTTTCTAATGGGTGTTTTAGAAAAAAAAATGTTCAAAAAGGTACTGGATAGAAGACACTGATGTTAATTGTACGTCATGTTACTCCATTCAGCAACACCATCTGGAATAAGTTACTGTACGTTGGATACAAATACTGGACCTATATTTGTCTCCAATGAAATGTATGTTCCCCATTTAGTATTTTTTTCTATTTAGTTTAGTCTACAAAAACTGCTGCAGTTTAGCTCTACAAAAATTCCATCAAACAAGAGAACATTTAAACCACGTCCTCTTGTTTTATGGTTTGTGGGTTTGTTGTTGTTGGGCTTGGGTTTTTTTGTTTGTTTGTTGTTTTTTTGGTTTTTTTTGTCTGATGAGCTTTTACTGCATAATAACCAGTTTACATTTGGGTCATACAAGCTCCCTCAGCTTGTCTTTCAACACAGCAAGCAAACAAGAAAAACAAAGGTGAGTTTTTCACTCTTCCATTAGACATGGCCTACAGAAGCCATCTCATTTGAGTACAGAGTTCTCATGGTGCGAATTATGCTGCAAAGCACAAAGAAACTGAGGAACTCAGGGCTTTTGCAGTTAGCCTTGATCCTCTCCTCAGACCACGAACAGTGGGGATGGTCTGGTGGTTTCCCTGGGGACTGCGGAATTGGCCACCTCGGGCACGGTCCTGAGCACAGCTACCAGCCAAGCCAAATGCGAACTGGGCTCTGTGATTCCTTTTTCTTCTCTGCAGCTTGCCCAGCCCTTTACAAACTGAGGCAATCAGCACTTCTCTGCTCTACATAGCAGGCAGAGAAGAGGCCTCAGCAGCTGTTAGGACGCGCTGATAAAAGTGGAAGGGGAGAGCTAGACAGGGGACAGCTGCAGGCAAGGCAGCCTGACAGCTGGAACTTCCCAGAAGGGCAAGTGCTGCCCTGACGAGGAGACCACCAGGAAACCATCAGGAGGACGAGAGGGGAGAGCGGGCTCTGGGGAGCCCGCAGCACTGACCGCCCCGTGGCCCTGCCCCTCCCGCCGCCATCTTCCCGCGTCCCTTCAGGCCGCCATCTTGCCCCGGGGTGCGGAAGGCGGCGCGCGGGCCAGGGGCGCCACCTGGCGGTGCGC
>JANPWX010019566.1:990713-1025929 GCA_024734555.1 Trochalopteron elliotii
ATCTTAAATACAGCCCTATTGTTATTTCAAGCGGCTACCTATTAGTTTTTTACTGAACTAAATTCAGTATCTGAAGGAAGAACTAAGAAACGTCGTCCATGAGTATAGGTGGATTTTAAATTAAGTATTTTGTGACAAGCAGTAGGCTTCAGTTAGCAGTCGGCTGTTGCAAACTTCTGTGAGCACCATTTACTATTGGAAGCAGAGCAGTAACTCCAGAGTTCTAGCTCTCCTTTCAGGCGTAACTTCAGTCGTTTGCAGTATTTCAGCTGTCATTCTCTCAGGAAAAAAATCCTGCTGAGGAAGCCAAGAAACTAGTCCCAGAAATCAGGTGATTGTTTCATGATTGATAAATTCTTGACAGACGTTTCTAGATTTTTCAGATGTGGTCCTTAATGTACCAAGTAGCAAGTTCAACATTTTGCATATTTTTGAGTATTTTTCCTTGTTGTTACTTGTCTTCTGAAAAGTAAGGAAAGCAGTCTGGTTTGTTTTACTTTGTTTGGACAAATAATTTGCCTTCTTAATTCTTTATTGTCAAATTTTTAGTGGTGACACAGCTCCTAATTTTGTTGGCTTGTGATGTGTTCCTCAAGCTTGCATTGTCACTGGAAGAAAAAAGGCCGTGTGACATGCATTTCTTTCCTAATTATTTAATCCCACATGCTACTGCATCTCCAAGCAGCCCAGTGCTCTTAAGAATCTGTGGGCTGTCAAGAATTATGTGAATAGCTAACATTTGCATCATGGGTGCTTTAAGGTACTCCTACTGCCAGTCTCATAGGCATCATGATGATTAAAGAAGCAATGAATTATAAGAATTTTCTATACAGAGGTTGTGTGTGTTTTTTGTTGGATTTCTCTCATAGAAGCTCACAAGAGCTGCATTTACTGGAAGGAACTGCATTTGTATTGTGTTTTTGTTGGGTGATGTTTTTTCCTATTTTAATCCTGAGATGTTTACTGTCACCAAAATACGTTGGATATGCTTACTCTTCGCCAATATTTTGTATTTCTCAGTTCCTACAGAAGATGATGTTTATTTCTTGGTTGGCTGGTGTGGTTGTAGAAGGGTAAATACGCCCCACTGATGAATTTGTGTCCACTTTTACATATGTCCAGTAGAACCCCATGAAATTTATTTTGTAACTCCTTGTTTACATTTTTAAATGGAATAATTTTTATCTCACTGTCTGCAATGGCTTTATTTACTGTTACTATTACAAACCTCCATGGGGAAATTTTAGTTCCTTGCATTCTTCCCAATGAGTAAATGCAAGTAACAAGGGACTAGAATAAGGTGTTCAAATTCTAAGCATATCAGTGAGAGCTGGAAGTGCTGCTGATTCAGAATACCAAGAAAGTTAGTGGACTTCTGTTAATGACAACAAAAGAGAAAATTTCCTGGTAATTTTCGAGGGCTCAAGCTATGCAGAGTTCCAGTTTCAGCACAAATGTCTTGCTGCTCAAGGACTGAATTAATGCTCTCACCAGGTCTCCTTGTGATCTGGTAAAGCAAGGAAGAGAGTTTGTTCTTAATTCAGCACTGCTCATGGTATGTAATTCCTTCTTAAAAAGCAAGACCCAGAACTAATAGGAAATTACCAAGTAATACAACATCTGGAGGAAAAGAGGATTCTTGGATAACGTCTAGGGCTGCAGCTTGAGTTCTTGTAGGGAAAAAAAAGGTGTGTTTTGCAGGCACTTAAAACTGGCTTCTAAAAAGAAGTAAAAATAGATAAGAACAAATACTTACTATCTGTGTGATTAATACTCTAGTTGAAAGCAGGAACACCTGATTTAAAATCAATATTGAGATCCCAGAAGTTGGAACTTTTGCTAGAGAATCTCTGTGATTTGAACTAATTTTTTAGGAAAGTACCAAAGGTGTTGTACTGCATACATCTAATGCTGACTTGCAGCATCTGTCTATAAACATGCATGCATGCATGTACCTATAGGGGGTCCTATTTATTCTTATTGTTATTCTTTCTGTATAGCATGACCAATTGTTAACGTGTTTTTGCACATAGTTTCTAGGGAGTAAAATGCTGAGTCAAATACATAGTCATTTTTTACAATTCATGAGGATTTCTAACCTGAACATTTTCTTGCAAGCCTTATGTTGAATATTAAAGTTTTCCTATGAATTTTAAAAATTTCAGTGTGCAAATACATTTTATAGTTATATTTCACCTTAGAACTGAGCAGCTAATACAGCTCAATAGCAATCAAAACTATGTAAGCTATTTTTTCCTAATATCTAGTTTGTGATTTAGTCATTACCTTGCAGTCTTTCTTTGAAAATAGGAAAGTTGGAGAGCAAATTTCAGCAAATTACACTAACACAGAGTAGGTCTAGGATGGAAATTGGAACTGTTTCTGGTGGGCTGGCCTATAATATTGTATTAGTACTATGCCATCTGCATTTTCAAGTTGCAGAAAGTCTTGGATGTAGCCCACCAGACCATTCAAAATCTGTACTAATAAGGATACCAGTTTCCTTTACATTTTCACTGGCGTCTTTGGAGCATTTTAGTTTCAGTCACCTGAGTCAGTGGTAACAGCCTTTGGATGTGCTATTTCTCACCTGTCTGCTTCTTTTCCCCTGTGAGTTTTAGTCTGTTCACATTTAAAGACTTCCCTTAGTTATAAACTGTGGCAGACCCCTCAACTGAGACTAGGATATGAAATTTTTAAACTTGAGGTTTTGAAATAGCAGCCTTGGGGATGGAAATACCATTCAAGACCATTTATTTACAAAAAAAGGACAAGCCTGTATGTGCAGATAAAACATAACTTCCTTTGTAAGAGTGTTGAGGTCTACTTGTGGTAAATCAGCATCAGGCATTTAAAAATCCTAATTTAAATAACCATCATAAGTAAGTTTATGTTAAATGTCTATGTGAGTGCAATGAACTGCCTCCTTGGCATTGTTTCAGGAGGGATTTAGTGGCACTGTACTACTGTCACTGAACTGTGCTTATAGAGAGGTGTAACATGCCATAACACTGTTTCAATAGCAGCCAAATTACTATCCTTTCCAAGTAATGTTGTTTTCTCTAATTAAATATGATGAGTCTTAGCTGTTTGTTCTGGTTTTTTGTTGGTTTTTCTTTTCCTCTGGGACAAAGGGTTTAATGTGTTTGTTTTCACTCTGATGCCCTAGGAACTTCAAAGCAAATAACGGGTTACCACCTTCCTGCCTCATCTAGTAACTGAAATTGCCCTCATTTTTTGATGTACCCCAGCACTTCCTAGTTCCCCCTTAAATTCACTTTCCATTAAAGAGAAAGTCAGACACGTATATCCGTTCCACTAGTCCCCATCTCCTAGAACTCATTTTCCTAATTTCTGCAGAAAATGGCACTTTAGAGTAGATGCTGCTGACAATTTATTAAGCAGATTAAGTCTCTCTTTTTCTTGCTCTTTTTTCCCAGCTAAATGAAACAATTTAAGAAGATGTGAGTGAAGTTCGTGAGACATGAGCCAAAAATTGAGGTGTTTTAAAAAATACTACTTTTTTTAAAAAAGCTTTTGAGTTAGAAAAATACTAGCAAGTAAATTTTAGAAGTACTTTTAATCACATTTTGAAAGAGACTGAAAAAATTCTGAGAAGAAAATTTAGTTAATCCTGGCAGTTGTGATAGGCTATATTCCCCCCATGATTTAGCAGAGTAATAAAGTCCAACTACTAATAAAAACAGAATTTAGAAAGTCATTAAGTATTTATAGTGGAATAGTAATGCATCTGGGACAACTCTGAAAAAACTGATTAGCTCATGGGGTAGGAAACAATTCTGAAGGTAGATGCTTGAAATATTTTTTTGTGCTGAATAATGAAATCTAAGGAAGGAGAAATTCACATGACAGTTGTGAAGCCAGCACTAGCTCTAAAGGCTTGTGGGCCTACATGGTCCCAACAGAAGGATAGGCAAACTAAAGTGTCTCAGTGTTCTGATTTGTCTGAATCCTATAAAGCTATTATAATAGTAATTATTTTCTTATAATTGGTTCTTGATATCTATTTTCTTTCATTCAATACTGTGATGAAACCAGAATGAAAAAATTGTTTCTAAAGAATTCATCTTCTTGGTGATGTTTCTTTTTTATGGCTCTAACCATGAGTACTGTTACCTTTAGCAAGTGGGACGTGTTTTGCTACCAAGGCAGAACAGAGATTTTACAGCAACAGTAAATTAATGTCACGATACACAGAATTATGTTTGTGATTCCTGCCATGCTACCACTAAAGAAGTTAAGTAAATGTATTCTTGAATTAGCTAAAAGTACTAATAGAGGAGCAACATCTTGGCCAATAAATACATAAAACAGACTGTGTTAAGAATGGTAACACTGTGGCTAAATCTGTTTTTGGACTCTCAAAAAATCATTACAGTAAAATGATAAAATTATATCTGTAAAAATATTGCTTTACCAGAGTTTCCCACTATGATTAGTGATAGATAATAATTGTAATCTTTGTTCGCAGTTTTGATTTTTCTCTACGTATCAGGTAGAAACTTGCATTGCTCTTTTGCATTGTGTAAAACACAAATAATACAGCTTGCTTGAATTCTGGGAGTTCGTGAGATTGCTGAGACTTCTCTTGTATCAACACATGGCTTTTTTGCCATTTCTTGAAGTTCTCAGACAAGACAATTCTTTCAGCACACCCTAAAGCAAATGGGAGACTGCATTCACTACAGAAGGCATCAGTAACAAATATTGGTGACTGTTTTTATGTAAGACAGATGATGTACTTAATGGCATCACAAGGTAAGTACAGATACGCTTGGCTCCTGTCATTTTTCATTTCATACCTCTAATGAAGAGTAAATATGTGTGCGTATAAATATATATCTCACAATTATGAGTATCACTCCCCCATTCATTCCTAGCGATGAAGATTCATTTTTCCTTTAAGATCTTTTTGTTCTTCTCAACTAAAGCAGGCCAAACTGATGACTGACACCGTTTTTTGGAGGGCCTAATGAACTCTGCCCCTCTACCTTCTTCCTTACTTGCCTGTCAAGTGCCATCCTGCATAAATTCTCATTTTTGTTCCCAGTACTTGAGAAATTGCAAGGCCATTCTGCATTCTATATTGTGTCAGCAGCATTCAGCAAATCTGTTATTCTCAGCTAGTTTCATTTCACAATCAGGATTACCGATCAGAAAAAAGGAGACAGCAGAGCAGAGCACTTGGAGTATGTCCATGACATCTCACCGAAGTAATTTTCAGTCCAAAAATATAGTGAAACATGTTTGTTCAACACAGAAGTACAAGAACTTGTGGGATATGAGGTTATATTTGTTAAGGCTGTAAAGGCTCATGTTCACCAGAAGACCCTGTGAGGAAGGTGGCTGCAGCGTTGGAGGTCAGGTGGGGGTGAGAAGCAGTCATAAGGAGGAACATGTGGACAGCAGACTGCAGCTCAGCAGCCAATGAGTGCCCTTCTCACGTTAAGTCCTGCTTCTGTCCAATGGAAACTAAAGCTCTATAAGGGAGTTGATTTTCTATGACAAAGGAATCTCCTTCAGATGTGTAAGAGAGCCCATGTCTCTTTGCTCCCCATTGCTACAAGGACTGTCTCACTGTGAGATGCCAGGTAACCCTTTCTTCTAACAGCTCTGCTCAGTGATCCCTCTGCTACTCTTTACTTCACTTGCTGCCCTGAAAACTCTTTACTCCTTTAACCACAAACATTTCTGCTATTTAAATTCTTCCAGAATGCATATAACCTGTGGAGCTGCTGGTCATCCAAGTGTAGACAACTCTACAATAAATTTTCTTTCCCCTTTTCTTCTTCCCAGGCTGTAACATTTATTACCTCAAAACTTTTGCTCGGCAGACTTACCAAAGCTGGCTAATTCAGGTTTCTGCACACAGTTAAAAAAACATACATTACAATGATCTATATATGATGTGAGCGTATTATATGATTTTCTTACATATTGTGACTGCCTCTTGAAACAAAAGTGCCTCCCAGATAGAAAGGATTAGGGTGAGAAGTGTTGCTTCTTGAGAAGGTTGAAGTCTGGCCCTGTGGACATACAGTAATGGAGTAAAATGGTGCTGCTATAGATATGTCATGTTAATTTCATGGTTGGAACTGAAGGTCATCTCAGACTTCATTAAGAGATAAGAGAATAGTCTTTGTTGGACTAGAAAGATCGGGTTTTGATCCTAGTCGTTATGATCCCAGTCATAATACACAGAGATGTAGCTATTTCATAGACTCTTACTGTCTCAGATTTGGCAGGGGGAGGGTGTTGATGCAACATAAGGTGTAAGGTGGTTTGAGAATGAAACTTATTTGTTGGGTATTTATTAAACCACTGATACCTCAAAGGAAACAAAAACACTGATTTATTTAAGAGAATGATCTTCTGTTTACCCAAAGCCACACAAGTAATTTTCTCTTAGCTTTATGCTAGCCACAGCTTCCCAGTAGAATTCCAATTTAAATCTCTTACATAATCAGAACACTTTCAGGGGAGAATTTGACCCTGAGGGAGGTAGGAGAACTGGACAGACTTGCTAATAGTCATGTGATAAAAATAGTCATTAGCCCTTCATGAAGCACAGAGATTGCCTTGAAATACGCCCTAGCTAGTGTCAGGAATAGCCAAACCAAAGATGAAAAGTATCATTGTATTCAAATGAAAACGGAAAAGAAGACCCTAAGATATCCTATGAAAGCCTTCCTAAAGGATTTCTCACAAGTCCCCTATTAGCACCCATCCTCACATAGGGCACCAGTTGTCAGCGTCGGTGCTCGGCACACTGGCTGACACTTTCAGTTTGCTGTCCTACAATGACACTGCCTTACCTTTCCCCTGATTGATGGAAGGCTCAAGCAACTGAAGATGGCAGCAAGCATCAGTCTTACAGCAAAACTTTCATACCTTCTCTCTGGGAGTTCCCACTGGCAGCTCCTCACAACACTGACTCCTCTCTTCCTTCTGCACAATCACCTAACTCTTCCTCCTCACAACACAGCCAACAAAGCCCAACCAACCCCCCCACCCCCTAACACACTATTTTATAACACCCATCCTTATTGGACATGGCTGTGACCTATTGAGGGCAAGGTTGTTTCCACTCTTTGGTAATTACTGCAACTGCAACTCATAAGGGGCGAGACTGCCTGCAGCACTATCTTTATCCATTCTCCCACAGTCACCATTTAAAATGCCATCCTTTTCTGACCAGCATGAAAGTACTGGAGTACCCTAGACATTCAGATTGTCAGGCACCCTTTCTCCCCTTAAATGCAGAATACATTAGTATCAGTTGCATTTCAGAATCCACAGAAATTAGCTCTTACAGCCCAAGTGTTTGTATGGAAAAAGAAAAATGAGCAAATCTCATGGTCCCTGGAAAACAAAACTTCAGGAGTTCAGAGGAGAGCAGTTTCTTTCATGATTTTCCCTATACAGCGTATCTAGTTGTCTTGGGGTGACATGTTTGTATCCCAGCCGTCTGATAAGCCTGGGAGCTGGGGGGAGGGGAGAGGTGCACAGTTTGTTTTTAGAAACTGTCCTCCACCGTCTGGCCTTGAGAGTCGAATTCAACACACAAGGAGAGTTTTTTTTCTTCCAGTAGTTAGTTAGCTAGCGTAGATAGCAGCAGGAGGGGATGCTTTGTTTTCTTTTTTTCCTTCTCCTCCTGTTTTTTTCTTTTTTCTCTTTCCTGTTTTTTTTTTTTTTTCCCTTTTTTCACCTTCCCTTGGAGCTGTTAAAAATCTCTGTGGACTGAGGACCCCGGGGAGTGCCGTGGGGGCTGCATCTGGAACCCACCAAGACCTGCACAGCAACGCTCCCCAGCACCAGAGGAACCGAGACAGAGCAACCACCTACAGGACGGACTTCTTTCCTAAATCTGTCATCTCTCCAGAGCGGCATCATCAGGTATTGTTCAGTTTATTGTGCCAGGGAGCGCTTTGCCTGTTTAATAAACAGGGTTCTTTCCACTTCTCTCGGAGGAGGTTTTGGTTTTTTTTCCGAACCGGTTGCGGGGAGGGGAGGGAATGCCCCCTTAAGGAGGTTTCCTCCCAGGTTTACCCTAAACCAGGACACTAGTTCACCTACCCTGTCTGTAGGTAGCCTCGTTCTTTAATTCCCTGTTTCACAGTGGTAGGAGATTTATCCTACTTCATGCTTAACAAGGCTAAGAATTTTGTGTATTGTTCTTCCAGACCTGTTACTTGCATCTCTAAACTTTTCCATGAAGTATGGAGCAGTTTATGCAGTTTGCCTGAGATATAAAGACTAATAAGGTAGGTTTTTCCTTCCAACTGAAGTACTGAGAGCAAAATATATATAGGTTAAAGGTCATCTCCTCTTAATGGAATAAGCACCTGGGGCATGAGGAAAAGATATGCCTCATCATTTTACTGACTAGTGAAAGAGTGATATTATGATCTAATACAACACTTGGTCATGGTCAAGCATTAACAAAAACTTATCAGTAGTAAAAAAATTAAAGTGCCAATATATATTTTATAAAAATGTCTAAAACCACAGCCATCTGAAGCAGATACTTTGAAGCAGGGGTGAGTTGTGAAACTGGATATGAAACTAAATCAGTTATAATACTGTCCATTTTAAAATACTACTGAAACCACTGATAATCCAAAGATAGTGATGTCTGTGTTTCAAGTTAATGATGCATAGAATTCTGTCCCGTCTTGATAATTTCTACTGAAGCAGAAAGGAATGAAAATATTTTCTTGTTTGTAAAGAGTAAGTCCTTTTCAAAAATCCATATTTGCAATTAGAAATAGTTTGGAAAAGATACTGTAAGACGGTTATCTCTGTGAGGTTTTAAGCAAAGCATTTACCTTTTCCTTTCTGGCTAGATTTTTATTTTATTGGATATTTACTCCTGAACATTATTTTTATTTCTTTGTTTTTAATACTTCTGAGTTGTTTTCCCTCCATCATTATAGCTGAGATGTCCTTGTCGTTGAGCAAGGACAGAGTGCTCCACGAGGGAGGGAGTTCCGGGCAGCACGGCAGGTAGGGTACTCGCACCCGAAAGACAGCCAGGTCTACAGTGCCAGGGGAGGGCAATCATGACAGGCCTGTAGATAGTCTCCAGCCAAAAGTAGAGGTTAACAGTGCATGCTCATGAGATAAATCCGATGTCAAGCCAGGAAATCAAATCCATGTGGTCAGAGTCAGAATTCAGATCAACAGGGTTCCTGGCCAGGTGTGGGCATAGATGCAATATAGCTCTGGCAGGAAAAAAAAGTGTGAGAGCCCAGCTTAAAAGCAGATCCTGGAGAAAGGTGAGGAGTCTCTGCAGGGGTTTCTTAGGCAACACTCCTGCATGTAGCTTCATGGCTGGAGACCTGCACTGTCCATGTTGGCCCTGAAACCAGGTGTGTGTCTTCCAGGAGAGAGGGACATGCTTAGGGAACATACCTGCTTATAACCCACGTCAGGATTGTGTTTCCTTTTTATTGCTTGCTTTACACATAGTACATAAAAATGAGATATTTTTTCAGAACTAAGTATCAGAGAGCCATGTGGAGATTCAGTGGGCCTCAGGCCTCTAGTTGCTATTTATGTCTTTGAGAATCTCCTTTTGGAATTTTAAAAACCAGCGAATTATTTTATAAGAACTAAATACAAAGGAGATTAGAAGTCTGGAAGAAATGTATAAGATGAGAAGATACAGCTCAACTCCTAACTAGTATTGGACAGAGCAGAGCACTGAAATACTTTATGGCAGAATCATCTGACTTACCATGCTTCTTGCCAACCAGACTGCACTAGAAATCATTAAGGATTCCACTTTGGAGTGTACTCTCTGAAGGGAGAGGGATATCACAAAACAGGAGAACAAGCAATTAGAAGTGGACCTAGACAATATAAAATTGAAATAATGGAAAATAAAAATCCTGTCTATAAATATGACTTCATACGCCCACATTTCTCCTTGCAGTAGGTTCTCATGTTTTCCATTCTGGAACTAGCACATCATTGGGAAAAGCAAAGACATGTGCCAGGGATTGCAGTTAAAGTGAGGCTGAGCCCTAAATCAGATGGTATTTGTATGTGTCTATGAAGGATACCTTCTATTATTCCCAACAGGTATGTTACATCAGGTATTTGAGTTTTAAATCAAACCAGTTTTCTTTTCTATCTCTTCCTTTCAGTCACCATTTGAGCTACTATTTCTTGTGCCAAAGCTACAGTGGAAGTGGTAGATTGATCTCTGGGTGAAGAATTTCCTGACTGCCCAGTGTTTTCTGACAGAAGAAAGACATGTCTGACTTCAGCAGCAAAAGAAATGTACCCAAAGAACCAGAGAATCCAGAATAACGGAGAAATCTTTTCAGGTTCAGTGGCATACAAAAATCTTCTTCTCCCAGTAGACTACTTCTGACAACTAGTCAGTCACTGAACATTCTACAAAATGGCATTATGGCCAGCTGGACATTTTGAAAGTTTGCTTTACTTGAGGCACAGATTAAAAAAGCTCATTGAGACAAAGTCTCCATCTGCAGAAAGACTGTGCTGTTAAAGACTGGTTTTTACTTCTCTCTATAAGTGACATTTATTTTAATTACAGAATGAGAGTGCTTGCACGGTAGTGATCCCAGGCTGCATTTGCAATCACTTGTTTGCATACAAAAATCTAAGGACAAAGTGTTAATTCTACAGTTGAAATATCTTTTCTGCTTTTATTTTTCTTAATCTGCATTTATTCTTGTATTGTGTTACAGAAACTTAGGATGAGCCTTCTTCCCTGTGAAGAAATGCAAGAATACATGCGTGTAAGGCATTTTGATACCTAGTAACTGGCAGAAACCAGAGTGGTGAAGAGTTTGATGGTATAAAAGGGATACAGAACAATCGGACTGTTCTTTGTGTAGCTGGGGTAAGTATTGAACTGAAATTATAGCAAGATAGAAGCTGCTGGGGCTATAGAGAAGCCCATCTATCAAGAAGAGTGAAGCCTTGGATTATACCACAAAGGAAGGGATAGAGACTCCATTTTGGAAGGTTATTAAAAACAGTTTAGGTAAACATCTCTATAGCTTGGCATATGGAGAAATGATCATGAATTAAGGAGAGGAAATCTCTTTTTCTTTGGTAGATTGGTCCAAAGAAATGATCAATAAGGCTGATGTTCCTTCAGTTAGGAGACGCCCTGTCTCAGTGATCTGTCAGTGTCTCTTAGGAATTCCTGATCATGTGGCATCCTGGAAACGTGGAGGCAGTTGTGGCTTATGAGGGCATCTTTCTGGGGGAGAGAAGGGTTATGTGCAATGTCCATAGATGTGCCCTGCTAATTGTACATAAAAATACAGACTTTGGAAAATCATTGAAGAGTTCTGGCAAAAGGAATGAGTAATACAGTGAGAAGTGAGGAGGACAGGAAAAACTCATTAAGGGCAAAGGCAGATTTTAGTTGAATGCCAGTGCTAGCAATGAAATGACCAGTGTATCTTAGGACCATAATGCAGGTTAAGAACAGAAGTGTCCCTCAGCTGCCTGTGACTATTACGCAGGTCCTCCAGTAGATCTTAAGAGCAGCTGAGGTTTCTGTTCTTAAGCACTGCAGACATCTGTAACGTTTCTGCCTGTGTGGGAGGACTGAAAGATGGGAGGAATATGAGAACATCAGTGATGTTCTGCTCATCTGGAAAACTCAAAATTATTCTGTGCTGAGCTGGGACCCACTCTCCTTAAGCCTCCCAGGCAGTTGTCCTGACAAATTGAAATTTATTCTCACATACTCAGACTTGCTGAATGTCCTTTGAATGACTCGAGCATTTACATGCTGTGTTACTGTAACAGAAACACAAAGATTTGTTCAGGAAAATCCCTTATGCAGAAATCTATATATTAAGTTTTGTACTTAGGCTAGAATTTTTAGAGTTTAACCTGAACTAACTTTGAAAATAAAATTCTTGGTGGCTTTTCTAAGAGCTGAGTTAATTTTTTCTTTTCCAGTCTCTTTAGTGGCTTTCACTTATATATGACATCAAATAACTAACATCACCAATATTTTCTGGTAATGAGATAATCACTGTTACATGTTAATTTTCTACCTGTGAGTATTTTCCTTGCAGAATTCTAGATTATTACCGTTCTATCTTCTCTTTAGAAGAAGAAAAATTATGTCTTGTTTTACAGGATGAAAATTCTAGAATGTTGCTTTTTCCCCACAATATCTCCTATGCTGGTTATTCCTCTAAACAGAGAATAGTTGTATTCTTAAGGAAAAACGTTTCTTCTTCAAGTCTGTGACGTATCCTAGGTGACAGCCTTCATACAACCTGGAGGAAGTATACAAGATACTTTTCATTTCAAGTTTTGATGGATTTTCTAACATTTTTGAAATAAATTACATATTTAGGCTTGTTTAGTGCCACAGATCATACCCAAAGTGCAGCAACAGAACAAGCCTTGCTGTGATGACTCATGAACTAGAGTGAACCTAAGGAATGCATTTATAAAGCTTTTGTTCAGTGTTCCCAGTAACCTGAGAGGGCAGGGAAGACTACCTGCCACCTTCACCAATTAATACCACTTGCTTTTTGAGGTTTCTCTGAGTTTCTGAGGTATCTACAACATTGTGGGTGGTCATCAGAAGAAGCAGTTTGTGTGCTGTAGTTTTCATTGGCTGTAGTTACTTTTTTTATGTTTTACTTTCATACTGCCTCCCTGCTCTGTTCCTTTGTGTAAGTATGTAACTGTTATTTCTGCTGTAAGTAAACTGTCATCAAAGATTAATCACCTAACATAAACCTTTCAGATCCTTGAAAACCAGTATGTCATTACTTCTTTCTTAATGCATGATAGCCATTTTTTTTTAGCTTGAGACCTCTTTCTTTGAAATTCTCTCAAACTTTCAATATTTGGAAAAATTCGGAGCAATGAAGAGATACTACGAAGTTAAGTGATGGTGTGTGTGCAAGGCTCAGGATCTTGCTTACTGCTCTCCAGCATTTCTTCAGACTCACACTCTATTATCTGTTCAGATCTCCCAGCAGACTGACACTCAGTACCTCTGAAGCTACTAATCTACTAGGAAACTTATTACAGTGTTTAGTCTTTTAATTAAATTATTGGTAATTCTAGAGAAAATCAGGTATTATTTTTTAAACCTGCTAATCCAGGCTCAGATGAGGTGCAAATCTCACTGAACCATATGAGCTCACATGTGCATTACTTGAGTGTTTGAAACAAGAATGATGAGGAAAAAAAAAAGGGTGGGAGGAAAAAAACCCTGAGTCTTTTTAAAATAATGGATAATAATAACAATCATCATCATCATCATAGCAGTTGTAACCAGATCATGCTTTTGATCCAGTTGTGCAGTTTATTTCATAAGCAGCAGAAAGCTTGGAAGACCAGCGCCGTGGGGAGAGAACAAGAAGGTTATGCTGAAAAGCCTCCTTTGGCACATGCAATTTTTTGCTTCAATGTGCATTTACAAGACAAAAGTCAACACGCTTTGTCTGTAGGACTTCATTACATAGGTCAGCAAAACCCTTTCTCTGTAAGCCAAAAATGCATAAACAAATGATTAGGGCGACCCAGTGAAGGTGTGATCACTTGCTGTGCTGTGGTACTGTCACCGCATGCCAGAGCCCTGGGAATTTCTTGTGGCTGCACAGTACACCACTCTGCTTTTGGGAAGGGGTAGAAGGCCACCATCTGCTGCCTCTGAGCTCCCTGGTGAGAACCTGAAATCGGACAGGTTCTCTGCTACGCTACTGCTTTGTGCTCCATTTGCGACAGTTTGTGCATCAAGAGAGGACTTGCCTGCACCAGAGGAGGCTTTCCTTAAACCAGGCTGGGCATAGTGGCTGCATCCAGAGGAAGCTGTCCCTGAGGTCGGCCGGGAGCGGTGGGAGTCTGCTGCCTGCCGTCGTGCTGCGAGGAAACCACCAGAGAGCAGTGTCAGAGTGCTCTGGCCGGGCCCCGCAAACGCCGAGGGCTGGGGAAGCTCTGCTGGTCCGAGTGAGAAGGGCTCTCGGGCTCCCAGTCGTGTAAAATCATTTCGGAGCTATCAGTGTAAGATGAAAATAGCATGGATAATCTTACATCCCTGTAGATGCCAGGAACCTGGAGCATTGAGCAGGATGCCAACCTACTCAAAGGATGAACATACTGTGCATAAGTGGAGTTTTATATGCTAAGAACTAAAGTTTTAGCTACTGTTTTCACAATCACACCACAGTCCTCATGAATCTGATAAATTTGGAATGCTGTAATGTTTAAACGTCAAATAAGCCCTGGTAGTGGCTTTTGAGGGTTTTTTGGGGGTTTTTTTGGTTGTTTTTGTTTTTTGGGTTTGGAGTTTTTTGGGTTTGTTGCTTTTGGGGGATTGCTTGGTTTTGTTGTTTGTTTGTTTGGGATTTTGGAAGGATTGTTTGTTTTTGTTTGCTTGCTTGCTTTTAACTCAGTATCCTCATCCTGCTTCCAGGACAAGAACCATCTGGAAAATTGAACGTCAGAATAAGTAAATATTTTCAAGGATATATGAAGCTTTTATCACACTAATTTTTTGTTTTGACTTACTGCTAGAAATTGCTATCCTAAAATACCTGGAAGAACATAGGTGGCAACTTTTGTTCAGCAATATTGTATCCATTGTTATTATGTGCTGTAAAAATTACAAAATTGTATTTAAGTTATATGATTATTGAAACATTAATAAGTATGCATGTTTTTCCCAATATCTAAAGTTTTATTGCTCAAATTTTAAAAATATTTTTATTTTTCCTCTATTTCTTTCATAGTAGAAGTTATTATTGTGTTAATTACTGCAATGGAAATAATGCAGCGTGAGGGACCGTCTGAGTCCAGCCAACATAATAGAAATACATCTGTAAACATAAAGTGATTTGATAATTTAATTTCAATCACTAGAAATGACCTGGGGTTTTTTAGTTTTTTTTCAGATTAAGAGATCCTTTGAAGAGAAGAAGGTGAAAAACTCAGTATTATTGCATGAAGCAAGTCAAGCAGCAGTACCTAGAATTCACTTAATCTATGCTGGACTGAGTCTGGCTGTGATAATAAAATCATCCATGGTATGAGGGAATGTTAAAATATTTATGCAAATTATGTAACTGCATGTAACTTACAAACAGTAAAAGGAGCAAATGTAAAGCAAATATTATTGATGAGTACTTCACTTTATTAAAATGTATTTCTCATTTCTTTTATATTCAGAGAGTTGTGGAAAGAGATGAGAATATATTGCTTACTAAGCTGTCAATCCTTTCTTTTACCAAAGTTTATATATTTATATTGCATTGATTTTCTTTTTAAAATTTCTGGTGCTTCTCCACTTAAATGCAGAGATGGTGATATGCATCTCAAGTAGCTGGGATACATTGTTAAATCAGATAAAGTAACTGGGATAGATTGTTATATCAGAGAATTGTCAGCCATTCCTATCTGTCCATTTTTAATCCAAGATTCCCAAGTACATGTGGCCATTCTCCAGGAATTTTGAATTAGGTGATAGACAAGTAGCTGTAAAGGTAATGTTTGATATTTACAGTCCTTGAATCATGGTATTAATGTCATCTGAATATTTGTCAGTCTAATTAAAGAAAATAGGATCAGTCTGGTAATCTTTTGGCTTCTGTAGTATCCAACAAGTTATAATCCTTAGCTTCCCTGCCTGCAAATTTCTTATCAAGCAAAGATACCCTAAAACACTGGGCCAATAATACCTCTCTGAGATGTTAATATAAGTGGTCTGTTGTAAGTAGACAATTGTACCAAAAAAAAAAAAAAAAAAAAAAAAAAAAAAAAAAAAAAAAAAGAAAAAAAAAAGAAAAAGTGGCATGCTGAAATTCTCTATAAGATTTCCAAGTGGTGAAACCTATCATTTGGGTGAAATCGTCATAGTGAAGTATGGGAAGATAAAACACACATGAGGTTTAGCATCTCACAACAAACATGAAATTTCAACCTAAAACATATTAGTTTATACACATAGCTCTTCAATGAGTGAAGCTGAACAGATTTTTTAATTAATTTACAGCTCTTTCAAGATTGTTTGGGCACACATGGCCCAAAAGTTTTTTCATGCCATTTTGATGCAAGAAATAGTGAAGTTCAAGCAGTTTGACTAAGATTAGGCTGAGAAACAGAATTCAAGAGGCAGCATAAAGAAATATTCAGGAGAGCTGAATCACAACCGAAGGTTTGTCTTGGCAGGGCTTCAGCAAACATAGATATTCATGGACACAGGTGTGTTTTTGTTGTATCAGCATGGCTACACAGAAGTCTGTTTCACCTGTGTCTGTAGCAGGACACTTGGGTAGAAGCTGTCCTTCACCTTCAGGGACTGAGAAATTGAACTAACAAAAGTCTCATACAATTCAGGTTGGAAGGAAGCTCAGGAAACTGGTCAGCTGATCAGCCTTACTGTTCATCCTATATTGTTAGCCTTTGCTTGCCTTGGTGTTTATACGCTTCTTCTTTGGGCTCAGGCATGTCTCTGTGTTTATGTCTACAAGCCTCAATTCATCTGCCTGAGGGTCGGATGCTGCTCACATTTGACAAAGCACTGCAAGAAAATCCCCCCAGTCGGTTTTTAAGTTTTAAGCAGTAAGGGGCACAAATTCCAGGAAGGTGGGGCTGCCTGTACAATAAGTGGGGACTTTTCAAAGGGTTTCAACAGAGTTGCAAGAAGGGTATTTCCACCCTGCACCATGAAGTGGAAGAAGAGGGAAGGAGGAGGCAGAACAACTGCTGCAGCTGGAGTTGCCAGGATCAGCTTGCCTAGCAACCCCCTTCTTAGGCAAGGGCATCTGATTCAGAAGCAACAGCAACATCAGAAGCAGCCCTGACACTTGGTGAGCTGGGTGCACATTAGGGAGCATGGGAGCTGTCAAATCACCAGCTGTAGAGCTCCGAAGCCTCCTCAGTTTATTGGTAGGTCTACCTAGATCTGCTTGCCGGAGTTTATTCCTCTGATCTGTGCGTATAGAAAGAACTGTATATGGCTTATTACAGTGAAACAGCTATTTATACTAGGCAGTTGTTGATTTTTAGTTTAGTAGTGTAGAAACCAAGAGTAATGGAAGATATCTTGGAAAAATCAGTTGTATCATTCTATCTTATTCCATTAATGTTGTGTGGTGATAAACAATTGCATAATACAGTACATTATTATGCTTTAATAACATATGCAAAAACAATAGCAGATTGTATGAGTAGAAAATACTATCTTTTACTAGACAGAGAATAAACCCAGACTGCATTATCATAGAGTATTCTGATTTGCTCATATACACCCCAAAGTGTATTTTTAAATACATGACTAATACAATATGTTATAATGTATTATATATACATATATAATGTATATTTCATTAATGTTACCATTCAATCTGTGTGCTATTACGCTGTATTCTACCTATAATAGGCTAATGCAATCCTTATTTTGTGTGTCATTGTGTATATTAACATTTATATGGTTAAAGTTTCTGTTCTGTTACTAAAAGTATAACAAAAAATTACTCGTTCAAAGATTTTAAGTATAAAAGATTAAAAGAATCTGAGCAGTTTGGAGTGGGGAGGGTACCATTCTAAAAGCAATTTAAATCTCTTTAAATAAACTGTCTCTCGGCATGTGGTCCTGCTCTTTGTAAAGAACCATTTTGGAAGAGAAAGGTTAGTTAAGTCCCCTAACCGTTTCATGCCGGTTTCTGGACAGATCAAAATAACATACTGGTTGTGTTTGTATGGAATTGTCTTTTTTTCTTTTTAATTTTTTTTTCTCCAGAAGTTGGAGAGGTCAAAATACACCACGCTATGTTTCTGCATTTTGTTTTATTTTTGTAGAAGTTTGTAAACTTAGCAGATAGAACCCATCCTTTCCCTCTTTTCATACTGTTTTGTTTTGGTTTTTTTTTTTTGTTTGTTTTGTTTTTTTTCTGACAGGCGATATTAGTGGAGGGGTGGCATGATTTAGATAACAAAGACTATGACTGCTGGCCCCTGGAAAAGCCAGATGAGTATAACATGCTGGACTGTGGAGGTGAGTGAGTCATAAAGAAAGATGGTATCTTACTTGGGGGATGGCTGAAACCCCAAAATCGAAGTATTCATAGTAATAGTTTAGTCATGATGGATATTTTACCCATGGTGAAATGCACCTAAATTTCTCTTCCTAGAGAAATAAGTGAAAGAAAACAACTACAAGATATTTCAAAGGAATTATTTATCCAGTATACCTTTGTTTCAACAGAAAAAGTAAGAACAACAGCTGTATCCATTTGCCCAGAGAGAAACTGAAAATGTTTTTTTTCCCATTTGAAAACCAAATGGTACTTAATCCAGACAAAGCATGGAGGCAGTGCTGCATTGTAGCAATCCTACTTGCTGAAACTTTGTAGTAATGCTAGCAATTCAAACTTTGTAGTGTCAGTTTGAAAGTGTACTGTGCTTGATCAGTAAGCCAGTAAGAAGAATCACTGATTCTACATGTCATGTTTTTCCACATTGCTCAAAACTGTTCCATGAGTACTTAAAAAACCCCTCAGACCTTTAACCATTTACTCCTGCCAGTTTCAAAAATTAATTGACATGATGAGATAAACAACAACAAACAAGGAATAATTTTATATATTGGTAATTTATTGAGATGGAAAGAAGTAATTAAGGAGCAACTGATACATGAAAAAATCAATTTAAGTATAAGAAAAAGTATCTTATACTCTAGGGGTTATAAAGCAGTAGAAGAGTTTTCTTGAAAAGGTTGTAGCTTCTACATTTTTGGGGATTTTCAAAACCTGACTAGACAAAGGCTAGAGAAACATCCTTGAGATGACCCTGCCTTGAGCAATACAGGCCTGGACCAAATGATTTTTGTGGGTGCTTTCCAAATTCAACTCTTCTGTGATCTTGTGACTCTGTAACAAATAAATAACTGATAAAGGAACCTTTTGTTGATGTTGTAAAAGGTAGGACCTGAGACAAGTGTTCAATAGGGTTTTTAGAAAAAAAACAAGAACACCTCAGAAGGTGATTCTAATAAAACACTTCAGGAAATATACTGCTGTGTCACACTCTTAGCTCAGTTAAACATTCTCCAATTAATTCTGTTGGAACAATGACGTTCAAAGACTTTCTAGATAATTTCAACTAAGACTTTTATCCCTGTATGAATTTACTATTGATTTAACATTGGAACAGCTATTTATCACTACAGATGCCTTGTTTAAAGCTATTTTTACTAAGTACAAGGGAAACTAACAGGAGTAGGTTGATTAATTAATGTATACCCTTTACAGTCAGTTTTAGAATGAACTTCAAGCTCTATCCTGCCTTTCTTTGTAGGTTTTCTTTGCCATTTTCTGGGCATTGCTAGATGCAAAGCAAAACACATATACTGATGCCTCGTTGCTGTGGAATTACCATAAGATCTTCAAAGCTTTCATATGTGGGAGTAACTGTCATTGAAAGATGAGTTGAGTTTACCTTTGTGAGACCTTCATAAGGAAGTAGAAAACAATTTAACTGAAATTTGTGCTGACCTTTTGTCTTCATTCTCACATATTCTTTGAAGCTCAACTCTCTTACCTTTTAGTAGAAGTCACAGTAGCATTTTTTTGAAATCTTTGTATTATAGTTTTTCACTTAATGCTAGCAATTAAAACGAGTTTTTACTTTTCAAGGGAGATAGAAAATAAAGAGTTTATTTTATAATTTGCCTGGTTAAATCTGATAGTAAATTAGGGGGAAAATAGTGGTTTCAGTACAGTGCAAGTGAAGAACATACTTGTTAAAACAAGTATTAGTAACAGAAGAGGTCGTAACCAAACAAGAATAAAAAAAGGAGATCTCTTGTAAGGCAGATTTACCAGTTCTACAGAAGGAATTTAATACTTCCTGACAAACTGAGTTACACAGCTGCAATATGTAAGTAATTTGATGTGGTGCAAATTAAAACCTTCATCCAACAATAAACAAAAAAGGTAGGTGAGTGCAGTGGGAAGATTTTGATAGTGTTAAAGTTTATGCATTTAAAACTTTTCCCAACTTTTATCTCACTTCATTCTCAGGCCCAGGGGAGGTAATATGGCGTCCCAGGACAAGAGACATGATGGGGATAAATCATCTTTTCCAGTTAAAATTGTGAAAATGGAAAAGGACAAATGTCTGATAGGGCTCCTTCCACTGTCCTCTGTTCTAGATGCCATATGGTTCTATCACATGAGAATGCATTCTTAAATATGTAATTACTAGTATATATAATTTATGTTTCATGAGTTTTAGAGTTTTGACTGAATTTTGTGTGTGGTTGACTTGTCTGTTCGTCTTCCATAATAAGGTGTGTCTCAGTGAAAGCAGCTGAGAATTAAGGGCAATATTGCTTGATCGAAAGAAAAAGCCAAATATACCAGATCAAGCAGCAATGCCATATACTGGAAACAAAGTTGGTTTACATAAGATGAGCAGATTTTTTGTTACTGCTTTATCTTTTCCGTGTCAGAATTCTTCAATTAATGTGCATTTGTGTTTACCAATAGAGCCACTAAAATGCACAACTCTTTTTGGCTCATAAAAAGCAACTGGAGAATAGTCAGGGGATTACTCACAGGGTTGTGGAGCACTGGCACAGGTTGCCCAGAGAAGCTGAGGATGCCCTCTCCCTGAAAATGTTCAAGTCCAGGTTTGATGGGGCGTTGAGCAACCTGGTCTACTGGAAGGTGTCCCAACTCATGGCAGAGGAAGAACTAGATGATCTTTAAGGTGCCTTCCAACCCAAACCATTCTATGATCCTATGAATAGATGAAAATCACTACAGATAAAGTTTTACATTGTAAAATGTGAAGTATGTATCTTTTAAGTAAAAAAGTATAGCAGATATTCTGACCCATGATTGCACTGTTTCTAGGACTGGAGATGACATGGGTGCAAAGGCCTCCAGAAAAGGCTGTGAGTGGGAAATCTTTCAACGTCACCTATGCAGTCTTTGCTTCTGACAGTTTTTATCAATATGCTGTGCAAAATGGAATCCTTTCCCACAGGTATTTCTTCTTATAAAAATGCTGTCATAATCATGAGTATATGAGCATTACATGAGTATATGACGTGTACATATCCAGTGATATAATTGAAACAGACACTCTGGGACTCTTCATTCATTTCTTCTGTCTTTTGAGATCTCTTATACTTCTGTTTTCCCTGCTATTTTTCCCTTTGCTCTCAGACCAGCCATCATGGCATGTTTGCCTGGTAGGTCAGAGACAGGGCACATCGCTACTGTCACAGTGCAACTCTGAACATCACTTCTTGCCTTCTCTACACATGGAATTCATAGCTGAAGTTTAGGCATGAGTCATGGGCTCTCTGTATCTTATATAATTTCAATCATAAATATGATTCAAGTGCACATGGATATGAAAAAGAGCTAGTCCAGCCCTGAATCCATTTAATTCAGTGGCCAACCTTGCTTGATTTCTGTGGAATTAAAATGACTCCAAAAGCTAATATGTCAACTCACACACTGTTAGTGACTGTGGACATCAGCAATTAGAGAGTATGTAGGGGTGCAATTCCAGATCTACAGACCTGGATCTATAAATCCAGGGGTAATACACTCTGATTTTACACTTTTGTCTGTAAGTAGCAATTCTCCATCCCTATGTAGGAACACCTGGGACAGAGGGTGGAGCCCTACTTTCTATGCTGTTATATAAGAGATGTTTATGGAACATTTTTCTCTGCCTGAGTGTTTTCACATTGCCAAGTTCAATTTATAAAAGCTGTTATCCAGAGTTACTTTATTTAATATTGAAAGAAGATCCATAATCTATCTGCAACTGCAAAAAGTTAAATTTTTTTGTCATCTATGTAGAATGTTTAAAAATTACTTTGAATTTGTTTATCACATTTTCTGAAACGTACAGCTACTAATATTTCTGAGAATTTCACCATCAAGCAGGTTTTTCACTGCTTGGCATGAGTTTGATTTTTTTAGTCTTCCCTGGGATACCCACTCCTTCAAATCAGTAAGGAATTCAGAAAAATCTTCTTTTTGTGTACTTATATAGACCTTGAACATAGAGGCAGATAGCAAATATTTTTAAAGAGAGATAAACCTATGCTGCAGTTTTTCAAAGAGACAAAATTTGCATCTCATTTTGACTAGAAGGTTATCTGGTTGACTAAGCCTACAGTGGCTGACCCAAATATACCTGAGGCTGGTAAGTCAGTGTATGGGCATCAGTGTAATTGGGTGAAGTCTTGACGAAGATACTGAATGAAAAATACAGAATACTGGATAAATTTTGTAAAGGAGCCCTAAAGAAAAGTACGTGGTGGAATTAGACACCAACTTAATTATGTACTTTTCTTAACTTCCTGTATGAACTCAAAGGCTAATAAATTTTATCTGTTTCGATTTGCTTATGTTGACATATTTGCTTATCTCATATTTCAAATATGTCTATCACCTTGTAAATCTGGCCATGAGTACAATCTATGTTAATGTAATCCTCTGTGGTTTTGTTTATTTGTCATAATAAACAGTCTTCTCATAATAAACAAAACCTACTGTCTTAGATCTACTCATTATTGGCTAATTCTTCTTTCGTTAAGAACAAGCCAAAAAATAACTCCTGTGCTCTGGAATTGTTTTATAAAGATCCAACACAAGTGCATAAAATTTCAGCTGAACTGCAATTGATTCTGTCTGTATCTGAGTAAATCATGTTTGCAGGAAACAATTTTATCTTACAGCCGAATTTATTAGGGTGATAACCACTGAAAGTGTAACTGAGGAAACAGTGTTGCATCACATATTTTGAGGTGAATGCATTCATCTTTCAGGAATAAGTTGTCAAAAGTTTTTTTGCAGAACAGTTGGTTCATAAAATCTACTCTAAATTTGTGGTTTGAGAAATTGTGTCTTATGTTATTGTCCATTATATTTATTTTCCTTGACAATTTACGTTGTAGAGCAAAAACTGGAGCTAAGTGGTCTGTATGAATTGCATGCATAGATGAAGGTTTATTATTGAAACCATTGAGACTGGAGGTGGCTAGGGACACATATATCTGAAAGTGGCAGTAGAATAATAGTGTCTTTGTGTCAGATGAGGTAGTGCCAAGTAATCCCACATGGTCATGAAGTCAGGCTGGAAAGAGAAGTGGAGGCTGGTACCTGCTTGCAGACAGTGTCTGCTAGAAGTCCATAGTACATGGCAGTAGGCAGAGGTCCAGCTGTCAACAATCTCCAGTGCTCCAGGAGCATTTAAACCAGAAGACAAAAGAAAGAAAGAAAGAAACCATTAAACAGTGTTTATTTGACTGCATATGTTTTTACTCCTAATATCTCTGTGCAGGATAAAGAACAAGCTCTCATGTGTTTGTTGCAATTTTTGTAAATGAGGAATGGACGTAAAAGTTTTTCTCTCTCTCCTGCTTGGTTAGCAATGCTGCTGCGGCAAAGGAATTCTGTGAGGAGCATGAATGTCCTGCCAGATGGAAAGATGCAAATGGGGACAACTGCTGTGTCTACCATGCCAACATTCATTCCTGTCCTTTGGCCTTCATGGTTAGTGTGATGGTGTAGCACTGTGTGCTCTGTTCTTGCTACTGGGTGAGACATCACTGTAATAAGCAGGTTCAAGTTCATGAAATATTTCTGTGATTACGATTAGACCAAATTTATATAGTTCACTATATATTCACAAATTATGTCTCACTAAAACCACTGTGGCAATGTCTGTCAGTTTTATAACTTTTTTTTTTTTTGCATTGGATGCTGAGGCTGCAAGGCAGTATTCAGAATCTCTCTTTAGTAGGACCAGTTTCATCTGTCTGGGTTTATCTGACTTGGACCACTGTGCAGCCAACAGAGAAAGAAAGGCAGATCACTGCATTCTAAAACAAGCAGGGCAAATTGTCAGGTGGAGGTATTCCAGTCTCTCTGTTTTATAGAGAGACTGAATAATTTGTTTGGATTACTGGAATTGAGCAGGGTGAGTATCACTGACTGGGACTTGTAAAACTGAAGCCTATATACCCGTGTCCTGAGATGGAATGATTTTTCTTCATTGTATCAGAGCAAAAAAAGGAATCCGAATACAGGAACACAAAATTTGTTCAGGCAGTGGAGGCAAATTCCATTCTTAGCCTGTCTGCTTGGCCTGTCCCTCTTTGAATGACTACTTAAAGTTCTGATTCTATAAATACAGATTGGAACATCTTTATTTTTTTTTTTTTAATCTGTGTAGTAAGTCTTATCCTGCATAAGAACTTTCATGCAGCTGCCCAGTTTTTCTAATTCATCTCCCTTCTGGAAATGTGACACGTTCTTTGTGATCAAAGGTGGTGTAATAGGAAGCCTAGCCTACATGTCTTGCAGCTGTTTCATATATCCTTCTGTGTGAAGGTCTAAAGATCCACAACAGCTCTAGTTTGCTTCTTGGCAGTCTGTTCTTAAGGACATCTTTTATTAATGATTCCCTGAAAGCCTTAGCTGGCACCAGGACGTTGGTTTAAAAGAGGAATCCCTGCTGGAACCATCCCATCAAAATTTTTGTCTAGAGCCATTGTAAAAAACTTCAACATCCCACTGCTGTGGTGACATCTCTATTATATCTGTTTTCACAATTAGTTCTGCTTGAAATTATGGTGTGGAAATGGCAAAAACATGCATCATTTGGTATCTTCATAATTCCCTAAATCTTAAGAGTTTCTGCTTAAAGCAACTCTGATCTATTTGACTGTCATACAGTTGAACATCACTGCATAGGATTGAACATACACTTCAAAGTAAGTTTTTTCTATTGTTTGAGAGGAGTTTGGGTTTTCATTTTTTTATTTTTTTCATTGTCGTGTGTTCTAAAACATTTTATTTAATGTGCTCCATTTCTTTTGACTTGGTCTATTACTTACAGTCCTTTGAAAGAAGTATCTGAAGAATTATCTGGAGTTGGGGGACTGGCTTAATTCTTTCAAGTAAACAAAAAGTTACAAGATCTTTGGACAGCCAAAATTAATCCTTTGTGTTTGCAGTTGTAGGAAGTTTACATTGTAATAGCTTTATTGAGAGATGCTCTGCAAACAGGCCCTGAAGCAGTGCCTCCCTTTCTCATTAAAGAAAAAAAGACAAAAAAGCAAAAAAGCTGCTGTATCAGATGTGACACTTCAGTAAAATGCCTTGAGAAAAATACTAAAAGTGGAATATGATTCTGGTTCTGGTTCTAGCACAGCAAATCCAAAAAAGTGAACCAGCTTCATAAGATCACTCATTCTCAGTACACTACTGAGGCTCATGTTTTAAGAAAGTGCAGTATATGTGAGATCTTAACTGAATATAGGAACAATTGCTTCTCTGGTTTTTTGTCACAGAACCGTGTTGTTTGTGTTTTGGCATTTTGATAGCTTTGGTTATGAAACAGAACTTTATTTGCTGTTAGAGAACATAAGCAATTTTGAGAAAGTAAAAGAGGAGGAGCTAAGACACTCATTGTCTTCTGGTGTACTGACATAACCAATATGTCTACTAAAGGCTAAAGGAAGAATATGTGGTCCATGGATCCCAGATGATGGTCAGATATTTACTCACACTTTGTCTACTGCTGGCAAAATGAGCCAAAGAAACTGGACTGCCAAGGTAAAGTATATTTATTGCATATAGGTTTTTACCTGATTCACTCTTTTTGGAGCTTACTTGCTAATAATTTAATGCAGTTCATGAATATGTTCCCCATTTCATTTATATGTATGTGTTATTATCTAAGTTATGCATTTGACTGAGTACCATCAATTCCCACCTGACTTGACTTGGAAGTATCACCTTTACACCTTAGGTAGGTAGTGGAAGGAGTGGGGATGGGAGGAAGATGAATAGCATCATCTGTCCCTTTGAGGTCCACACTGACAATACATTTCACTACTGATTGGACTGTGCTTCTGCCTGAAAGAAATAGCAGGGAAGCATACATGGCAGAACACACAGGACTGATAGCCCTACCTGGTGAGAGGAAGACACACCAGGAAGGGAATTAAATCATTCCTTCTCACAAGAGCTGTCTCTCCCAATTTCGAAAAAAATGCACAAACTCTTCTGAAGGATAGTGCAAGTCAGTCAGTTCTTGTTGTAAAAGCCTACTGCGTGCAAGTGAGGTTTTGATGTTTGCTGGTTTGTTCCCTTGTTTCACAGGTTGTTTTGGTTCACGTGGGTGTGACTTCTCTCATCGCACACATTAGAGTTGGGAGAATCCAAGCTGCTCTGGAAGCAAAAACCACAGTCCTTCCTGCAGTAGGTATGATAAAAAATGAAAATGTGACGTAATTGCTTATTGACTGCAGATCTTAATGCTTATATCATTCACCAAGAGCAAAAGCGATTCCTACCCCAGCCTACTTTTGAAAATACATAAATGTCTTCCTGAAACTTTTCTTCACATAACACTGAAGTCTGAAACAGTGTTTGAGCTTCTAACAGTTGTATTAATCTAGAACAGTAGAAAGCCACTCTTGTCAAATAAGTAAAGTCAAATACCATGACCAATGGCTTCAGGTACTACAAAGCTTGTCAGCAGCATGGGAATGTGAGAATATTCCTCCAGCTAGTGTTCTGAGGATCTGGACACTTTTCCTCTGAAGGGGAGCAGACTAGTCTTAAACGTATTGGAAAGGTAGAAATCCCATATTGCTTCTCTTGTTCACATTAAAAATTGCTCCCAAAGGCATCAGTCTTTATTTTCTTTAGTATACCTGTATGGAGGAAAGCAGAAATAACTGTAGCAATTCCCTTAGTGATGTAAAATTTTAAAAGTGGACTTGTTTAATGAATTAAACACACAACCTCAAGAAAGTTGTTGGCTAAAACAAAAGTGTCATCACAGTACTCTTTTTAGCTACTCCTCTGGAAGTGTGAGAATATATTTCCCAATGTTACAGAAAAAAAAAGAAAAGAGCCACAAAGCAACTCCAGTGTGAGTAGAAGTATTTATCTATAGAATTTTCTACTCATTTCAAAACAACTGCAGCCGAATTTTCTAGGAAATTTACAATATATCAGAGAAGAAATTTTAAAAAATGCAGCTCTACCCCTGAGGCAGAAAGTGACTTCTGTTATTATCTTGGTATTATACTGGAATTAATGAGACTGAAACAGAATTATTACTGAGCAATGGATTTTTTTAAAAAGTTTTTTTTTATTATTTTTAAAAAAATTACATAATGATGGAATAATACCTTGAGCTCACCTCTCAAGTTTGAAGTACAGCATGATATTAGTTTAGTCACAGAGGTAAAATTGAAAGACCATTCAAGACATGGGAGAAAGACTTTTGTTATTTAAGACTTTTGTTTTAAATTACATCTAATATTGCTGATAATTTTTATAATACCTTGGAGTAAAGGAAATTCTTGAAGTGTGGGTTGCAAGATTTCTGTCTGCAGTCCCCAGTGTCTTCTGTTGCTTCTGAGGAAGGTTGCCTGGCTTCTGGGGATCACAGGCACTGGATTAAATACAAAGAATGCAAAAGAAAATGCAGGCCTTGAAGAACTTTGAGTTTCAGGAAAAAAAAAAGTATGGATAATGAGAAACACAATAATGATGAAGTGATTTACACACAAAACATGTCAAAGGCTCAGATGTAATTAACATTTAACCTGATCAAAGAGAACCTGTATTACTTCAGAAATTCAGATTGTTCTTTATGTTGCTGGGATGGTATCTCTGAATTCTTCAAAATTTATTCTTTCTGGGATTCTGAGGTGTCCCAGGACAAGAACCACATGTTTAAATCTGAATACAATCTTGTGGATGGATGAAACTGCCTTAAAATTTTCTGATGTGTATTTTGTTTTCTAATCAGTCTGTGGAGATGGCTTTTGTGAGGAAGAAGAAGGTTGCTCTATCTGTCCAGCAGACTGTGGGGAATGCCCTCTTTCTGTTGATGTTAAGATAGCAATTGCCTTACCAATATGTTTAGTCTGCACTGGCTTCATTTTGACAGTAATGGTAAGTGCCTGTTCTCTAAGTCATTTATTTCCTTTCTCTTCCATGATTTTATTAGACAGAGTAGAGGTCTCTCAGTAGAGGGAGAGATTTTCTTCTGCCTTCAGCACCTATGTGCTATGAAGAAAAGCAGAACGAGGAAAACAACTTTTAAAGTTTCCTTTTGAGAGAAGTCACATTGTACTAGGAATTTTCATCCTGTAAGAGAGAAGACTGAGGTGGAATGTAACAGGGGAATGGATAGATTGAGGTAAAGGAAAAAGATTTTCCACAACATGGGGATTAGAGGATGCCAACAAAGTAAGAGTACTTTTCACTGACAATAAAATTCTGTTTTGAAATTAATGGCTTCAAAACCCTATGGAGGGCCAAAATTATAAAAGATTTCAAAAACAAATTAGGTACATTCATTAAGGACTAGCTCCACAAGAGGCCATTAAATCTCAGAGTCCAAATAGAACTTTTAAAAGCAAAACATTCAAGTTGGGATATTCTCAAAAGAATCATGGGGAGAGGATAATTTTTTTTTTCTGTTTTGGTTGGTTGATTTTTTTAATAGGTTCATTTTCTTAGTGTAACAACTAGCTTGGTTCAGTTCAAAATGATTAATTTTGCATAATAGTTATAAATTATAGCAGACTCATGAAGGAAAAACAAAAAGGGAATGAGGAGAGAGAAGTGTATCGATATTGGAGAAGTAGTTTTGGGTGTCTTTGAATGAAAATGTCTGTATAAAGAGAGAATGGTATTATGGCTTATTACTTAAGAGTGCTTATGGGAAAGAGGATCTGCATTCCTTATGTGTCTGCATCTTGAAAAAAATGCATTTGTGAGTTTCCTAACAGAGGTTTAGCAGGTGAATATGGCAGTTATAGAGTCATTGTATTGACTATGTTCATAAAGAGTAATTTATTTACACCTTGGCCTCTAGATCCTGTAAAACTCTAAGCTCCTGTTTCCTTGGGGATTGTTACTCTTTCCATCTTATGCTGTAGTTGCAGTGAGCATCTGAGGTAGGCAGCTGCACAGAGAGGGAATGAGTAGGAGAAAGCTGATGGCCCACAAATTCAGGTTCTAAAGGAGGGCTGAATCACATTATATTTTTTTATAAATAAAATAAGTAAATAAATAAATATATAAATTTTAAAAATATTTTTTGTTATATTGTCTTTTTGTGCCTCACTGTGTGACTTTGTGAATTAGGAACAGAAGCACTGTTGAAAGCTATTTGAGTATTCATAATCCACAAGGAAGTTGTGTCAATGAGTTTATAGCAACTGTCCAGTAAAACCACATGATCTGATAGAAATATGCAGTTAGATAGATGAGAAGTCAGACGGTTTTAGGTGACTGGCTTTTTAGAAAGAGCAATGGAGACTCTTGGCCTTGCATATGTTTATTTAAAGTTCTTGTAGCAAAATAATTCTATTATTTCTGCTGTTTTTCTGTAGGTTTGGAGTAATTTGTTTTTTTCCTTCTTTCATTTCTGTAGAGTAGAGGTATTCCTGCTAACATCTTCAATAGCAGCATCATGGGTTTTTTAAGTTTTATTGGTTTTTACTGTAATAAGATAGGAAATATTATTTAATCTCATTCAGGAATTGATATAATGTAAAAGGAACAATTTGGGAAACTAATGCTTTCTTTAATGCTTTGAGTGGCAGAAGGGATTCCTTTGATATCAGTGTCAAAGGAAGCAAGCCTAGTGTTCACTTCTTGCTAATATGTCTTTGTTCAGTCATACCTTTGCAAGATAAAATGTAGGTTTCTTTCCTCAGAAGCTCTTTGAAATAAATGGGATGACTTATTTTTGATTCAGTGAGCTCTACATTGGCCACAATTCAACCAACATATCAACACAATCTCCACAAACCATTCCTTGTCCATTATTTGGGCTTTTGTTACTTGTTTCAATGAATGCATCATTCTTAATATTAAATTTTGCACTGTAGGAAATGGTAAAATGACGGTAAAATGCTGCTTTGATTTACCATTTTGGCATTGACTGCAGTCATAACAACCACATAATTTAATTTGTTTCTCCTTTGAAAGCATGCATTTACACTTTTACGTTAGCTTAGTATGTCAGCTCTACCAAAAATCATCTGTTAGCTCAATGCCTTCTTTACAAAGTAGCCACAGAATCCCTACCTAATATTCTTTATGACAGAGTATTTGACATAATATGGCCTAATTTGTAGGTCATGGGCTAAAAAAAAATTATACCAAGATATAAGATACATTGCTTCTTATCCCGGGATTGGGATGAAGTGTGTTCTTGCCATATAGTTAAACAACATAGGGCACTTCCATGAGATGAGATGATGTAAATCCCTCATCTAATGTCCAGGCTGAAATGTAAATGCGTAAATGTTGACAATGATGGAGAGTTTGTAGACAATGGAGAATATGACATGGAATTAGTTCTGGAATATAGCGTGTACAGCTTTTAATGTATTTATTAGATGCTGTTTTCTTCTAAGCCTGTTATTAATACTTTCGGTTCTAATGTTACTGTAAGACATGCTAGATGTTGACACTTCAGATTTAGTTTGGATACTTTTAAATTTTTATATTTTATAAAAATAATCTCTGACTAAACTCCTTCAAAGACAGGAGGACTACATTAGGAGTGATTTTTTTTTTTTACTTTTGTAGTGGTTTCAATACCAGAAACAAAAGATGCTTTGGGATGAAAGCTGGATAATAGACTTCACCTGCATCAAACAAGGTTAGTAACTTGTAATTTTGATACTGTGATCAGTTTCCTTATTAATTTTAAGACATAATCTTGATTACATTGTTCATATTTTTGTTCACTTGCAAAAAGTGAAGCCATTTTTCAAAGACATAGCCAATATTTCATCCCTCTAACCTCTGTTAGCTGCTTACTCCTATTTTTGTTAATAATAATAATTTTTGTCAAACCTTTAGATGACAAAGTTATTTTAAATAGTTTCCTTCTTTTTATTTATGTTGATTTTTAATTGAAAAGGACAAGCCTACCCCAAAATAAACAGAAAAGCTCTGGATTTGGACAAAACAAATTACAGTTGCTTCAGTGGATATACCCTTCTGTGTAATTGATCTCACTGAATTGCCCTGGAATTGCACAAATACATATTGAGAGATATAGCACTATCTTGATTTCTCTCAGTGTATGCTGTCTGTGGCAGACTTGCTACAAAAAGTAATTAATTTTGGCCAGAGGTTTGGAGTGGGATTTTTCTGTTTTATCATCTGGTTATAAAATATGATTTAATTTGTTCTAATTAAACAAGTTAATAATAAATTCAGGTGTTATTATGTGCTTTATTATGTTGTACCTAAGATACATATAGATTATTTACTTTGCTGCTCCTTGATTTAGCATTCAGAAGGAAAACAGTATCTAGATCCTCAGAAAGAGTAAATCTGTAGAAGTCTGCTGTGCTGACTGTGCACACTCTCATTTTCAGTCTCTGGGAGAAATCCTCAGCAGATGTCTGCTTTGTCTGTGTTCTGTGGGGTTGCCAGTGTCAAGATGTTCTTGTGATAATATATAGTAGAGATACTTTCAGCCTTAGATTTGAACATTAATTTCTGTATACTTTTCATATACATCATATATCCTTGTTGTTGTAAATAAGAGATTTTGGCTTAGAAGTTAATTTGATTACAGGAACCAAAATTAATTTCAATCCAGATTTGCAAAAGCAGAAATGGAGAATAATAGTGTTTTTCAATACAGCAAAAAGTAAAATGAGCAAAATTTTCAGCTGATAGTAAATTAGAAAATGCCATAAGCATTGCATGTGAGGGAAAGCAATAGAAAGAGACTGAGGGAAATTAGAAGCATGATCAAAAAATAACAGATTAAAATTATTTTGAAAAATCCAAGATCTAAGAGCCTTTTTTTCTTGGAAAAGAGCCTGAAAAGCAGCAATACTGTTTAAGAGTATTGCTCTCAGAGTGATGATTAACCACTTAATGAGGACTGATAATATTAAAAGGTCACAGACAGTGTATCTTCGCTGGATTAAGTTGTTCAGAGCTACCCACAATAGCCTGAAATGCAAAGACATCTAAATGAAAACACATCAGCAGTGCTGTACCCAGGGTATGTAGCACTTAGTATGAAAAACTAGCCTTATTTTTTTTTTAAGATAACTTCTTTTTTTGGTGTATTGCACTATATATAGAGATATAGATATATATGCAGTCTTATTCTCAAACTGTCTTAGGGATCTGTAATGTATTTCTGTGTGGAATGCTGTAGAAAGCTTCAAATGTCAATGCAATTTTGAACTGCATATGGATAATACTATGGTGTGGGAACATGGCAGTCCTAATTCAAGGTGAGATGTTGAACTTCCTCAGCAAGATATTTCTACCAGGGGGAGTTAAGAGGTCTCAACAATTCTGAGACTAATTGGCTAAATTTGGATTTTAATTGGAGATTATGACATGATATGTAGTTCATTAAATCTGTTTTAAAGTCCATCTTTTTACTATGTGCTGGTAAACAAACATTAAAACATGTATATTGAAAATCACTGGGATTTTTTTCCTCTTACTGTATTGTTGCTCTTCTCTGACTTCTCTCTGGTGTTAGAATCACTTCCCACATTCCTGTACTTTACAGTTTTCTAGGAGCTCCAAATAGACTTGTTAAAGTATGGCACAGGGTTTACTCTCCTTCCCTCTGTCCTCAGCTTCTATGTGGCAGCAAGGGCTAATCATCTCAACAGCAGAGAAATGAAAATTGCATAAAATCCTGAGGATTAGCGAGAAGTATCTCTGGCAATGAATCATCTTTGAAACTTTTTTACTTTTAATGCAGCAGTCACATTCCAAGCAATGGCTTTCTCTCTTAAGTATTAACACGAGCAGATGAGATGCAAAGGTTTTGAGAATTCCCTATATTTGTTTGCCTCTGGGGTCTCCACGTGTGCATAAATAGGAACCTTTGTGTGCCTTTTCTCATCCCACCTCCCATTTAGATTGCGTTATACGGACAGCAACAGGGAGCATGATGAGTGTTCCCCCAGCACCCAGTGACTCTAGTGTCAGCTGTGTTACTGCTCTGAGCTCCTGCACAGCAGCCGCCAACATGTCCAGCAGGAAATATTTCACCCACACTGGGAGATAGTAAGTCAATATGTTACTCATTTACTGCAGTATCTACTGTATTAGTTTCACCTTGATTTCTGGTTCTTGCCACGTTACGTTGATAGGCAGAGGAAAAGCTTGAATTTGTTGTGTTAGGCCAAATCTGGTAAGTTAAGATCATCATCTGACTTGTGTACTGCATATTGGCTGTGGAATATTTTACATCCCAGGTTTCTGGTTTGGTTGTCATTTCTCTTTTTCACTTAGGGTCTTGTTAAAAGGTTGTTTGTTGGTACATAAGATGTCCTGCATCTGTTAACGAATGGTCGTTGCTGTTCAAATGTATCTGAAAGCAAGACTTTTATAAAGCCCTCTTTTCCAAAATGCAGGCAGAGCAAACTAGTTCTTTGCTCTAAAGAAGGGCATCCTCTACAATAGCACTTTAGAAATCTTGCCCTTTAACTAGCTGACATGACTCAAGATTCAGAGCATTTCACCTGCGAATCCAATTATAGAGGCTCATATCATGTAACTATAAGGACAAATGTTATAGATATATCTTGCCATCCAAAACCAAATTTTTCCCATAGAAGTGATAAATTAAGGGGTAGGAGCAGAACATGTGCAAAGCTGGAAGCAGATCATTTGAATACATAGGGAAGGATCTGTGCTTTTCAGGATAAAGAAGCTTACTTGGGATCACTGGCTAGGGGAGAAAGTGCCTTCAGCACAGATTGTGGAAAATCACAGCAAATTCATTGATGAAATACTATGCTCAGCAGTGATCTTTTTTGCTGCTTCTTTCTGAATGGTGACATTTTCATCATCATCATCATCACATTCCTGAGATGATTCAAAGTCAAAAACGTTTATCAAGGCTGTAAAACATAAGAATGGGGCATTCAGTCTCATTGGTGAAGTACTCACAACTGCTACACTAGACACCCCATACTCTGTATTTATATGGTGGTCATCACTAAAATTCCTGCAGGTATCTCAAATGAATTCCTTTACTCTAAAAAGGAAAATTGCTTTGCTGTCTATCAAACTCAACTGCCTCTTTGCTGAGAATGCTCAACCCCATGAGAACAAAAGTATGTTAAATGTCAGTGAAGGATCTGCAGAACAGTAGCCAGAAGTAATGGATAGCTAGGAAGTGGCTGTATGTGTTTCTCTAGCTCTGACATTTCCTTTGCTGCTACTTCATCATCCAACTGCCCCAAATGATTCTAATACTCCCATTCCAAATGTTGTCCACAGATAAAGATTGATTGAATATAATCACTAATGCTTCCTTTATCAAAAGAAACAGGGTTCAGTCCCTTGTCGTAGATTCAGATTTACAACCACATGTGGACAAGCTTAAATTATCTGCCTCATCTCTAGAGATATGAAGCTGTTCCCCATTACCAAATATATGCAGCCCATTTTTGTAGTATTGCTGGCTTCTGAAGTTGCCCTACAACTGTAAACAGCATTTCATTCTGTTTCAGTGATGGCAGAACAGTGGCCATAAAGAAAATAATGAAGAAGGCATTCACACTGTCTAAAACCATACGTAAAGAAGTAAAGCAAGTGAGGTAAGAAGTGAAATCTAAGAATGGTGTGTTCCATTTTTACACAAATTTTTAGGGCTTAAATTTTTTCCAGATGTGACTGTAAATTCATATCCCTCTTTCTTTCAAACTTTGCTTGAAAGAGAGCAAAGATGAAAATTTCCTTATGTCTGTTTTACTTTTTCTCTATACTGTGAGACAAGGCACTTGGTTTTCCAGTTGTGCTACAAAACCAAGAGGGACATCTGTAAAAGTTACTGTTGTTCTGTGATTTTTGTTGATTTTCACAGGGAACTTGACCATCCCAATCTCTGCAAATTCATTGGAGGTTGTATAGAAGTTCCAAATGTTGCCATTGTCACAGAGTACTGCCCCAAAGGCAGCCTGAGTGATGTGCTCCTCAATGAAGATATTCCTCTGAACTGGGGTTTCAGGTAAAAAAAAAAAAAAAATCCAGCTTTTGAAAAGCTAAATTACATAGACTGTGCTATATGCTGTTCAGGACAAGATGTTAATTTTAGGTAAAGTTCTTGTCTACACAGGACTGTACTGTGATACAGAGGGAGGGAGGGAGGGAGGG
>JANPWX010019566.1:1026323-1054552 GCA_024734555.1 Trochalopteron elliotii
AAGGAAGGAAGGAAGGAAGGAAGGAAGGAAGGAAGGAAGGAAGGAAATTTGAATATCCAGTCCAACTTGTCTTTTGGGTGTTTTGAGAAATCATGTTTAGTTCTTACAATGCTAAGCCAATGACTTTTCAACGCTTTCTCTACTTATATACTGAAAAACTATTTTAAAACCCCCTTTTCCCATATAGCTTTACTTTGTTCCCAAATATATTAGATATCAATATTTAACTAAAACCCACTGCATCTTTGTTTGTGAAGACATGTTGGTGAAATGGTTAGCATACCTGCAAGTGGTTTATTATTCTTACCAAGACAGGAAATGAGCTCATATTGTCAATGAAACTATCACAAAGGCAGTGACATTGTTTTTTGAGATTGATCTTCTTGACATGTCCTTTGTGCTTCTGCTGTATGCTTGCCTTCAGCAAAGAAAAATGGTTTTCTGGAAGGAAACCTTCCAAATAAAGTGAGGAAGATAATAAAATTGTTTCACTTGTAAGCACGTGAAAGCACTCCCAAGGATACAAAAGTACTAACAATTTCTAGAAGAAACTTTACTGTCTTGGTCTGTGAGCTCAGCAAGATATGGGTTTTCAAAAAGTCACCTTAAGTGTTTTGGAAAAATGAGCATGGGGACATAAATTGAAAGCTATACTTTCTGTAAACTTCAGCAGGCTTTGGAGCCATTTTTGAGTGAAAGTGGAAATACTAGCTCACTGATTTTTGACTTTCAGGTTTTCTTTTGCTACTGATATTGCTCAAGGAATGGCCTATCTCCACCACCACAAAATGTATCATGGACGGTTGAAGTCTAATAACTGTGTGATAGATGACCGGTGGGTTTGTAAAATTGCAGGTAAAGAGAAGGCTAGAAAAAGTTTTCAAAACTGTCCAGCTAATACCCTAATTATAGATTTCACATGCAACACTCTTCCCAAGTGCTTTCATGTTGACAATTCATGTGGAATTGCTGACTGTACCAGACTTCACTAGCAGTGCCTTGTGCTGAGGCAAGTTTCATGTTGCAATATCAAGTAATTTAGTACATGTCAGATGCACACTTCAGATCCCACAAATGATTCAGTCTATCAACATCTGAGCAGAAACTCTGCCTCATTCTCTATTTTGATAGAGAGAAACCTGAGGCATGCACAATGGTGTAAAGAGATACAGTAATGCTGACTGATTGGTAAGCCCAAGGTAGTTTAATGGAGAAAAGCAGACTTAACTCAGACCTTTTAAGTCTTGTTCACAGCATTGAATGCAACTTCCCAGAGATGGAGCTACAGGTCAGGTCTACTCTTGGTACAGGAAGACAACCTGTGGGAACCCGAAAACTACTGGAGAGTCTAGGTTAAGTTTGCAGCTGCTAAAGGGAATTTAGGCAATGATAATCTCTTCTACTTCTTGCCTAGTCATCATATTTTCTAACCCATTGCCATCCTAAAAGCAGCAGCAGATTTGTTTTTCAGTGGTACCTCCTATGACTAAGGCTCCTACACAGGGCCAGACTTGCTTCTCCAGCTCCTTCAGTATCCTTCTGCCTTCAGAACTGCCTACTCTGCTTGGAGCCTGTTCTAGAGAAAAACATAAAAATTAGACATAGTTGGTTTACATTAACTGCATTACCTTAGCACAGCTCCTCTCAATTAAATAGGATATCTGTGAAATCATCCAGCAACTTCTGTTTTGATTCTGTTCTGTGTCAAACTGTAGTGTTTTAAAATCTTCATGGTTTTTCTGGATGCAGTAATGTCAAACAAACCTCATAAATAACAAATGTATTAGCTATTCTAAAAATGGCCTCCACATAAAGATTCAGTCCCTAGGAACATCTTAATTAGAGGTCATTCCACATAAAACCAGATGTCTGCATCCAGCCTTCACATATACTCGGAAGAGTACCGTTTACGTAAGAAAGAAAACAGAAGTCAGTTGTTTTTTTCTCCTTCTTCCTGATTCTGAGTCATATGCTAAGAATTCCTTCTCTATTAGGCTAGAAGTATAGATGGAAAGATGTTTCACATCTATGCTGCCTTTGTTCTGATGCTAGTGGTGTTCAAGTAACACCCACCATCTGATTTTCCGTTGTTAGTCTGCCTAACTAGTAATTACTTGAGCAACCTGCCACCAGAGATAAGGATGAAGGGACAAAGTAGAACAGAAACCTGTATTTACATGCTAACTCTTGCACTGAGGTGAGACTATTATCTGAAATAGTCAGATAATAAATCATAAAATAATTCTGATTGCAGTGGGTCACGTAGTTCAGTTTCCCTGCTATCATCCAGTCTTGCCCAAATATTTGGTTTTCCAGATGCCACATTTGCAACAGTTTGGGGGGGTAAGACCACCCAAACCCCACTATTTCACGACTAAGATGTGTATTTAGAATAGGGAAAATTAATTTCTTTAGACTAGCTGTGTTACTGTCTGATATGGCATATGTTTCAGGGAAGTATCCACTGAATAGTTTGCTTCCTGTTTTCTTCCATTTTAGATTATGGCTTGCAGTCATACAGAAAAGAAGATTCTCCTGATGAATCAAGTTCATCCCAGCAGGATTTGACACAGATTTACACAGCTCCTGAAACACATACTCTTTCAGATTATGAACCCAATTCTATGTCAGATGTCTACAGGTAGCTAAGTTTTCCTGATCTGGCTTTTAGTAATGTTGAGTATTCTTTAACAACAGTTAGGCTTGATGTAATTCTGTTGTCACTCCAGGTATATGTTTGATTGTATTTTTAAAAGGATTGGTCCTGGAATAGAAAACAGTATAGCTATCACAGGATCTTCTCTTTCAAGGTAGACAACCAAATACTGAATTCACTGACACAATTTAAAAGCAGTGTTTGCCCAGTGATTTATAAGGGGACACTTGACTGGTAAGATAAAAAGGCATAAAGATCTGCTATTATTTAATCATCCTTTTTTCTGTTGTTTTTTATGAAAAGTAGATTATTTTCACCAATGGCAATACTTTAAAAGTTGATAACATCAGTGTTCTAGAATGCATATATGCATCCTGTAATTCTATAATTGAATGTCAATACAATTATTTGGGGGCATATACATGGTGACAATATTTGATTTACAGAGGAAAAATAAAGAGAAGGGAAAAAAATGGATGCACTAGCAAATAGCTCCGTTCCTTTCCTTTTGAAAGCCTTTATAGAAGATCATTTTCCAGTGGCTTTCCCTGCCAGCGGTAGATTGCTTCCATCCAACCACTTTTCAGATAAATGGGAACACAATTGTAAACAAATGCCTGCATTTAAAATGTGCTTGAACATCATTAATTTTTTATTTATTCTATCCGATTAACTGAGCAAGAACTTGAAGTCTCAGTAGCATTTCTGCCCAAAGGCTTCAATGTATCCTTAGAATTTGCTCCAAAATAGCTCCGCTAAGGCAGTTTGGGATTGTGTTGATATTTCTAGCTACAGTCATTTGTCCTGTGTTGGTCTTTATTATGTTACATTTTCAACATGAAGTAGTCTTTGAAAGAACTGTGCTCCAACTAAACGGTAATTTTAGGATTATCTTATACATTCCACTTTACCATTGCCCTGAAGCCAAAATGCATCCCAGAAAATGTTTCCTTGGCTTGTTGTTCTCACTTTGCTCCTGTTCTGGATAGATATCATTATTTGACTTCGCAGCCAACTTCACCTCCTGAAGGCATTTCTTGCCAAGGATTCCCCCTTAAATAGTCCTAAGATCTGATTTGCTCATATCATATATGTCTACAATGAACTTTTGTCAGATTCAGTGAATGTTTCCTGAACTTATCTTGCTGTCCCGCCCACATGTCTGCAAAATCCACATCTTCTTTTGTGGCACTGCAGTTATTAATTTCTTGATTAAGAGAAAAAGTAAAAGCAGTGAGAAATAACACTAAAAAAGCGAGAAAAGCAACATGCAGACAGGGAAGATAGAGAAATACTCTGTACCCTTGAAAGGGTTGTCTTCTTATCTGGGCTGTTCTTTAGAGTATGCATTTTAACAAATTTTGTGTTTGATGATATGAGCAGGAGGTAAACGCTCCTGATACACGTGTTTGGCCTCACTGGCCAGGCAGCATTGATCCACTCTTGAAATCCTTTTTTATCTCTGCAAAAATTCCATTAATATTCCTGAAGGTGAAGCCCAAATAAAAAGTTAGTAGAAACTGCAGGAGTGGGACTTGTTATTTAGAGTGCTCTTAGAGATGAATCACTTGCTTTTAAAGTTCTCTAGGGAAAGTGTTGGTCAGATGGGAAAGCTAAAATGGAAATGAGAACAGGAGCATGAATGTAGCTCCTGTTTTAAGCTGAAGAGGCTGTTTCCAGTCACGGTTTATCCTACATTGGTTCTTCTTGATTTGTAATCGTCACATGAATTTCACTATCCACAATGGACAGTGAGTTTTATTGGGCAGTGTAGCTAAAGATGAATTAAATCAATACTGCTTTATCAGACTTGCTATCGTCTAATTGTTATCCTTGAAAATCTGTTTCAGCTTTGCTGCCTCACCAGGATTGATTTTGCTTTCTCCTACCAGATCACCACAAAATTAATATAAAAATCTCATCAGATTAATTTCCAAATTATTCATAATGTTTTATGTGCATTATTTTATTTTCTAATGGTGGTCCACAAGTGGGCTGAAAGATAGATAAATATATCCTGTTACCAATGGAATGTCTTAGAGAACAGTGCAACCATTAGTAACACAACAGATTGAAAACCAATATTCTCCAAAAAAGTAAGCATTACCAAGCTGAGAGGTATGCAGGGGTAAATTATTATACAGTTTCACTATATAAAGAGGCAGCTTTATCCAGTCTGTTGGCTGGAGGAGGTGCTTGCTTCTAAGAGATCACTGTTCTGAAAGATCTCCAATGAGTTCAGAAAAAGGACTAAATTCTTTATTTTTACTGTCTCTTTCCATTCGTCATCCTTGATGAATGTATTTGACATTAGTTCAACTGAGGAAGATAATGACCATGAAAATACAATTCCAAAGGAACAAGGAGAAGTTCTTATTATAAAATATCTCCTCTGGACACACTGTGTCATCACAGACTTTATGGAGACTTTCTAGAACAGTGATCTTTTCAGTGGCTGAAGTAAAGCCACTTCTGCTGGTGATTCTGGTGAACCTGCTCCTGACCCTTGACTGGAGCAAAAATCAGACCTCTGTGTTTAACTGGTAGAAAATCATGTACATAAACCTGCACATATCACCTCTGGATTCCATTAATTCTTACAGAGAAAATTGATTTGCTGTCTGTCAAACTCAAACATCTCTGGGACCTATAACCATGAGAGGGAAATGCTGTGAAACATTCAGTAATAGATCTCTGAAAACACAAAGTAGTAACAAGTAGCAGCACCGTTGCCCTCTTTCCTTTTGAGATACTGGGATTTCAGTCATAGAATGGGGAAGAATAAGAAATCATGAAAAGAAGAAATCACTGATTCACTTAAACTGAAATTGCATTAAGATTTTTCTTCATTTTTATTCTGCAGTTATGCCATCATTTTACTAGAAATTGCCACAAGAAGTGACCCTCTGGCCGTGAGTGAAGATGAACTATCTGTAGAATTTGCATGACAAATTTGATTCTGTTTCTGCTGAAGACACAAACCAAACTTTAAGTTACTGCACCTTTGAGTTACTTTTTGAGCATACATTTTCCTCATGATTTTATGGATGCCAGTTCAGTTCCCATGGAACATGCAGTCAGGGTTTCGTCATAGATCTACCAGTTTTCCCTTTCAGAGCTTTGAAGAAGAGCATACAATAAAAATGATGTAGCTCCAAAACTGCCTTTCAATTAGTTTTGTGAGGCTTAATTGCTAGATAAATGCAGATAGAATGTATATATTAATACCTTCCTTCTTCTACTGCTTCTTCCTTTTCCTGTCATTTTACAGGCCCTTTTAGTGGAATTTTGTAGTAATAAGAATAACCTAGAAAAGCAAATTAGCTGCTCTCCATAAGGAAAATGTCTGTTTTGCATGTGTCTTTTGATCACTGCTAAATGGCAAACACAAAAAGAATCCACCTTGAAATTGAAAACAGATGGTCTGGATATGTAACCATGTTCCCTCTGAAATAATTTGCTTAACAAGACTTGTAACAATGAAGACTTGAGACTACTATTTTTCCAGTTCTGACAGGTTGTAACAATAGACTAATATAGTTCCTGTGGTTTCTTAAAGGTTTCCCAATATCTTGCCAGGTATTGTTTCAAAAGTTGTTTGTGCCATATAAACACTAAGATTAAAGCCTGTCAGCCATGAAAAAGCTTTTAGACAAGGTGACCCATTTTCGACTGGGTTACATTTTTTTTTATCTTTTCTTTTCCCTTGTGCTCTTATGTAAAAAAAGCTGATTTAGAAGTGAGGGAAGATGTTATAAAAGTGATGATGATAATAGTAATATATTTGCAGTGGCTGGAATGAGAACTACAACACTTGTTTCAACATTGTTTAATCCCCTTTTCTCTAGAAAGATGATGTGCTTTCAGCTGAATATTCATGGTGCCCACCTTTGGCAGAATTAATTTCAGGAAAGGCTGAGAATTCTTGCCCGTGTCCCACAGATTATGTTGAGGTGAGTAAAATACAATATTGTGAACAAAAATCATTTATTGAAATGAATTTACAACACGTTGCAGGATTTTTATGTCAATATTATTTTTGATAAATATAAATAACCCAGAAATCAAGAAGTACACCTCAAACAAGGCAAAATGATAATATTTAATAGCCTTAATAAAAAAACTGTCATTGTGACAATGAAAGATTAAGTTGTTCCCTCCCGTTGCCAGTGTAATAGATTATGTTTTTAATATTCAATCATTGATTTTTGTGCAATTTCATTTTATTATAAAGTGTTGAATTCCATACATATTTCATGTTAGTAATATCTAGCTTACTGACAGAGGGCTTTCACTTAATGAAGTCTGTCTCAAGCAAATTATGAGTTTGGTTTATTTCTTATGCAACAAGTCTTTCTCTTCAGTAGCCTCAATCAAGTACATCCCCTCCCAGTTTAATTAAATCGGAACAAGAGGGGGACATCCTCTTTTCAGTTTAAATGCTATATAATTCACCTTTGCTGGTTTGTAGCAACACAAATGTAAAAAAACTCCTCAGCAGCACTGGTTTTTAATCAGAAGCTAACATTCTTAAGGGGTTTTTCAGCTCTTAATCTTTTGTGAAATTTGTGTACAGACAAGTCCTCTGAAAACAGTGTGTGACTCCAACAACATAACATTCTCTTACAGCACAAGACAAGAGCTTAAGCAGTGCTCAGCAGAAGGAATGTGTGTATCTTACTTATGACTTCCCACAGCAGCATTTTCATGAACTAATATCCTTCATTCAGCCAAAAACTGTAGAACTCCAGAGGCTTCAGTATAGCTCTGTTACTTTTCAGCAGTTGCAGATAGAGCTTCACACAGCCAGTTGGCATCAAGAAAATCAGAAGTTTTAATGTAAAATACTGCTTGTGCTTGGAATAATAAAAGGCTATTTGCTTTTCTCACTCTCTTTCCCTTCTGCAGTTAATTGAAAGGTGCAGAAAAAATAATCCATCCCAGAGGCCTACATTTGACCAAGTCAAGAAAATGTTGTACAAGATGAATCCTGTTAGCCCTGTTGACATGATGATGACTCTGGTAAATTTAGCATTTTAATCCAGTCCAATCTTCTCACTTTCAATAACTTTCACCTCCATCCTTCAAGGTTGTTTATTTTTTATCTTAAACCCCTTTTCTGGTGAAAAAATCCAGAGTTATTTGTTCAGTTCTCTTGGGTTGACTGGAGATGCACTTCTGCTTGAAACCCAGCTTTCCTTTGCATTCAGTTTTTTAACTTCTCAACTTTGTGGCTGAACTTTTTTTTTTTTTGTCTGTCAGATGTTGTTTGCAAACTATATTCCCCCTTTCCTGTGGCTCAGTGGTCTTATAGTACTGGGGATATAGAATCCCTGCATGTTACAAATAGTATGTTTAAATCATTTTGAGCAGAGTATCTCAAGCCCAGCAGCAGAGAAAGAAGATTCCCGCCTCCACAGACTATTTATTGCCTCACACAGAGGAGGGATGCAAAAAACAAAGCATAGACTAGCATAGCAAGATAGTTTATGAAAGAGCATTGTGAGCTTTTGATAAGAGATTGAGACTTAGATAACTTTTGTTTTGTTAAGATTTTGTCTGTAAGTTGCTCTCTGCATTGGATTTGGCCCCTAAAGTTTGCATGAAATTTGAAAAGCCTGAAATTACCTTCTGCTGTCTTGTGTGTAAGCACCAACCTCAAGTCTAGGTTTATAAACTTACTTAAGGAAAAATCTGATCTTTGGATTTTGTAAAAAATTGTCAGGTGTCTTAGACCTGTGCCCTTTTTTATATCTGAATATTTTCAAAGCAGAATCATTCAAACACTTAAATTCTATCCAACTAGCCATCTGTTTCAGTAAAAAGATGAATTTTTGAAAAACTTTAGAAAACTCTCCTTTATTTAGATGGAGAAATATAACAAACATCTGGAGATACTGGTTTCTGAGAGAACCCAGGATTTAATGCATGAAAAACACAAGACCGATCGTCTGTTGTATAGTAAGTTAAAAAAAAAAAATACTGGATATTCTTCTCAATAATAATTTTATTTCAGCTGTCTGACTACAAACAAGAACCCTTTGATAGGTGAATATTTAATTGGTAGCATTTAGCTAGCAAAGAATGAATATACTTGTTTCTTGCAAAGCTGGAAAGATATTTAGCCACTTTCTGTATTTCCCCCCCAGAAATCAGTACACTCATCTGAGAGCTGTGGCCCAAAATCCATAATGCTCGGACTTTGCATCAGTGTGGCAGGCCTTTTACATAGTTATAAATGTTGTGGAATTGTAGTTGGTTACTTTTGATGGCAGTGTATGTTCTAGAATTATGTAAGAAAAAAAAAGGCATAAAGAGATGGCAATAGCGTATAAGAAGAGGAAAAAACCAGAGGGATGTGAAAGTATTAGATAGGGGGAACAAAGATGATTTAAAAAAAACCAATATAGGGAAGAGATAGTAAACAAACGTAACATGGGTAGAAAGCACTACCAAAGAGCTGACAAAAAAAGAATTAGTAAAACCCCAGATCACACCATTAGAATCTAACTTTACTCTTTCTTGGAGTGTATAGATACTGGTTTGTTTGGTGTAAAAGTTGTGGGCCATGTGAAAAATCTGGATGTGTTATCAGTGAGATTTATTGTGAATTCTCACATTACAGCAGAGTGGATTTTGATGCCAAAGTGTAATTTCACCTTCATAATATTTTGCATTTATGAACATTTTTTGTACCTTTAAACCAACATGTTATGTTTAATGTGTTCTTTTATCCATGTAAAAAGATTACAGTGCTCTACTTTCTACAACAGGTATGTTACCGAAACAAGTAGCAGATGATCTCAGGCAGGGAAAACATGCACAAGCTCAAAGTTACTCAAGTGCCACCATCTTCTTCAGGTAAATAAAAAATGAAAGATAGGACTAGAACTGTCTTCTACAGAAGAAACTTCTGGATCTCGAGTGGAGGTGAAGCTCCTAACCAAGTACAGAATTTCTATCTAAACTGCCACCTATTGTAACAGGTGGCTCTGCAAAAGAGTGTCCTTCAAAATTCTCACACGTCCCTACTTTTCATTATAATTACTTAAATAAAAATGGCATTGGTCTGGAGCTCTAACAAACAGCACCACATCACTTCACTTGTGTTACACATGCGTGAATGTATGTTTCACAAGACAGGCCTAAGAAAAGAATTCACCATTTAGCCTGTGTAAAGAAAACTTATCTATCATTAGAATCCACATGGATTTACAGTTTTAATTCTTTTATGTGTGCAGGAAGCAACATATGAATGGCATGCCTTCACTTATGAAGAAAGCACAGATATCAAGTTCCCTTTTTTTCATTAATACATAACTCAGAATTGAAGACTGCATAGTCTGTTACAGATTAAAGTCTACCTGTAAAAATGCTTTACTGCATTGCTAAGCCAAAAGACTTTGGCTGTCCTTTTAAAAGGAAGGAGTCTTTTGTAAATTTAAGTAAATGAAGAGAGAACTATCCAATAAGAATCTTAGCAAAAGAATTATTGAAAAGAGAAGGTTGATGTAATTGTGTTGAGAAATTTTTAATATGTGTTTAAGATTACTAATCAGTAATGATTAGGACAGTGGATGATTATGGTCTTTCTGCTGTGTGTTAACAGTGACATTGTTGGCTTCACTGAGCTGTCCAGCAGCAGCACACCATACCAAGTGGTAGATCTCTTGAACAAGCTTTATACCACTTTTGATGAAATCATAGATAACTATGATGTCTATAAGGTGGAGACAATAGGAGATGCCTGTAAGTTCCTTGAGCTGTTGATAATATTGGGGCCTGGGGCATCAAGATAGGGACTCTCTGATGACAAGGAAAAGCAGCTGAAGGAGATTTGGAAAGCTTCTTACCACTGGGGAGACCAAATAAAAAAATTAAGGGATGAGTCCTACCAGAACCCTAACAAACTTTAGGAACATTTTCCTGCATACTTTTAATCATTTGTACAATTGGTAAGTGTTGTGAATGGGACAAATTAATTGAGTAAAATACTGCTGGCTGTTTATTTGGTCCCTATGACTAGTGAGGTCTTACTTTAAGTCTTGGCAGCAGATTAATCCCACTTGGCAACTTCTGTATCACAGGCACACAACTAAAATTTTTCCATCTACATGGGATCATACATGCCATACCCTAAGCTTCATTATCTGTCTTTTTTGCAAAGACCATAACAATCTTCTTTCTCCTAATACACTGTTGGGGCTTGAGTGCATCTTCTCTTTGAGTTTGTAGGAAAATGGCTTTATATTTGCTACCATGGCAATCAGCTGGGGATAGACTGTAATTAAAACTGAGTTTCATAAAACCTAAAAATCCAGGAAATCTACCTAGGCTTTTGGATGAGACAAACAGAATTCCTATAAGATATGTGAGGAAAAAAAAGCCCACTCTTTTGTCTCTATGGAGCTGTTGAACACATTCTTGAGCATAAAATTCCTGAACAAATGCATCCCATAGATCCCTAAAAGACTGGTTTCTTTCCCTACACAGTAACAGAATCAAAGAATCATAGAATATTCTTAGTTGGAAGGGATCCACAAGGACCACACGGTCCAGCTCCTGGCCCTGCACAGGACCATCCTCAAGAGTTACACCACGTGCCTGAGAGCGTTGTCCAAACTTCTTGAGCTGTGTCAGGCTTGGTGCTGCGACCACTTCCTTGGGGACCCTGTTCCAGTGCTCAGCCACCCTCTGGGTGAAGAACCTTTTCCTGATATCCAACCTAAACCTCCCCTAACACAGGTTCATGCCATTCCTTTGGATCCTGTCACTGCTCACCACAGAGAAGAGATCAGTGCCTGCCTTTCCTCTTCCCCTCATGAGGAACTGCAGTGAGGTCTCCCCTCAGTCTCCTCCAGGCTGAACAGATCAAGTGACCTCAGCCACTCCTCACACGGCTTCCCCTCAAGGCCCTTCACCATCCTCATGGCCCTCCTTTGGACACTCTCTAACAGCTCAATGTCTTTTTTGTGTTGTGGCACCCAAAACTACTCCCAGCACTTGAGATGAGGCTGCTCCAGTGCAGAGCAGAGCAGGACAATCCCCTCCCTTGCCCAGCTGTGATGCTGTGCCTGATGCAGCCCGGGGGCCCTCCTGGCTGCCAGGGGCACTGCTGACTCATGTTCAACTTCAGCTAGGACCCCCATGCCCCTTTCCTGCATTCATTTCTGCTTTCAGCCTCTCCTTTCCCAGTCTGTCTGTGCATCCAGGGTTGCCTCATCCCAGGAACAGAATCTAACACTTTTCTTTCTTTAACATGAAGTTGGTGATTGCCCAGTCCTCTAATCTCTCAAGGTCTCTTAGCAGGGCCTTTCTGCTTGTGAGGCAATTTAGGAGCATCGACATGCTCAGTATCCCTTCCAATCCAGTGTCCAAGCCATTTATGAAGGTGCTGAAGAGCACAGGACTGAGCATGGAGCCCTTTGGAACCCTCCTAGTGCCAGGTCACCAGTCTGATGTCACCCCATTCCCTGTAACCCTTTATGCCTGACCCCCAAACTAGTTGCTCACCTATCAGATAGTTTGTTTCTCCAACTGTGTGCCAGACAGTTTGTCCAGAAGGATCTTGGGAGAAGCAGAATCAATAGTTTTACTGAAATCCAAAAAGATTATAACATCTTGCTTCCCTTGATCACCTGGGTGGATTATCCTGTAATAAAAGGAAATCAGATTTGACAATAAGGGCTTTCTGCTCATGAAGCTGTGTTGGCTGTAACCAATGACTGTTGTGCGCCAGATGCTTTTCATTACCTTCCAGAAAAATCTTCTCCAAACTTCTGCTGGCACTGAAGTGAAAGTGACAGGCCTTTAGTTTGCAGGGGCATCCCTCTTGCCATTCTTGAAAATTTGGACAACATTTTCCAGCTTCCAGTAGACTGGACCTCTCCAGATTTCCCTGGCCATTCAAAAAGCATTTTCAGAGATCTTACAATAACATCACCAGTTCTTTGAGTACTGTGGGATGAATCCCATCATGCGCCATAGATTTACAGAGATCAGACTAGAGCAGCAAATCCCACATAAATTCAGGGTTTAGTGGGAGTTTATCATTCTCACAGTCATGGTTGTCCAGCTCACTCTAGGACCCCCAGAACCCATCATCAGTTTTGAAAGCATAGTGCAGGAAGCATAGGTGAAAGCCTAGTTGTAGTCATTGCCCTTTTTTAAATATCTGCCCACATTTGCATAGCCTGTCCCACTTAAAGCATTCTCATTAGAGGGGAGGGTGAAGAGAGAAAGGATTGGAGGGAATAAATCTGATGTAAAAATAAGAAAGAAATAGAAGATTTTTCATGCCTAAGGTAATTCCACACATGAGCCATTGTCCTAGCCTTCATTTTTTCTGGCTTTCTTTGCTCAGCAGGCACAACTGCCTTGGGATATGAAGGAATAGGGCTTCTTTCTTTTTTTTAATCTTTTTAAGTTTTTTATTGTAGACACCATACTTTAGTAAATGTATGTGTAGTGCCAAAGGCTAACACAGTTGTACTGTTGTGTTAAGATATGGTGGTGTCAGGAGTACCCAAGGAGAATGGGATTCTTCATGCTGGTGAGATCGCAAGCATGGCTTTAGATCTTCTGGATGTCTGCAAGACTTTTAAGATCCCACACAAGCCCAGTACCCTCCTAAAGATAAGAGCAGGAATACATTCAGGTATGTTGAGAAAGCTGCAAAAGAGTCTTCCACTGGCCCTACAAATGCATCTGTAGTGGCCTTTTCCTCTCCATTAAAAAGAAAGTTAATTTTTTGATATGCAGTGGAACACAACATAGAGGTCACCCCAACAGAATAATTTATTGGATACATGGGATATTGGTACCTCAGTTTTGAATACAACATTGGAAACATCCCACAGCCCCTGTGTCTTTGCTGATGTGAGTTAGAACTGCCATTCTGTGTCTGTTACTTTTCCTTATCTCTGTTCTCTTCTCAAAACAGCGAGTTGTTTCTTGACAGTCTGATCTAGTCTTCACTCTCAGAGTCCTAGCTCCCTGATTTAATCTCATGTATGTTTGCAATTCCTTCTTTAGATAAGACAGAGGTGGACATGGCCTGTGCCAGCCAGCATCTGCCAACTAATCAGCATACATTGTCTTACCAAGAAACCATATCTTCTATGTTTTAAATCACTTGTAGAGACAGGTTTGTAACCCGTGTAAAGACAATACTGACACTCATTCTTTATCTGGTTAACAAATTAGATTTAAGATAGTGTAGGAAGCAGCCATAAGGCTGTATGACTGATCATGTGATTTATAAACACAAAATGTCCTTTTTTCTATTTTTTAACAGGGGCAGTTGTAGCTGGAGTTGTTGGAACCAAAATGCCACGGTACTGTTTATTTGGAGATACTGTGAACACTGCTTCCAGGATGGAATCTACCAGTGAAGGTAATAAGGAACAAACTGCAGGTGGGGTTTTAAAACTCCCTGAATTAGTTCTTAAAAAATGTTAGGCTGAGTTTTGAGTCCTGACCTATTCAAATGATTCTGCATCCTGTAAAGAGGTTCTTGATTTCTGGGTCCAGTCTGCCTAGGGACAAATTATTTGAGTGATATTCTCTACAACTGTTTTTGTAACCAGATCCCCATATTTCTCAAGTCTCAGAAAGGGAATTTTGTCAATTCAAAGTTCTCTACAGTAAAAAAAAGGTAGGAATAAAACAAAATGAGAAGCAAGTGGTTATGCTTACTGTTTCTATTTGTTCCTGATACCCAGCTGGATTTATGGTAAAAATATTTTCATTAATCATCTTTTATTGCTGATAACTTTCTCTAATGGTGAACACAAGAAACAATAGGACACCATGGGAGCTGTGTCTGTGTTTGACTAGTATAGGTTATGTATCTCCTCTAGAAAAGAGATTAAACAGAAATTTTGTGGAGGTATTCTCACTGCTTCTTCCTAAGAGGTAACAGAGCTCCAAGTTTACTTAGTAAGCTTTGTCTTTAGCCAGTATGAACATCTGAACCTCAGATTCTGAAATATTGTAGCTGATTTACAAGAACTGAAAGAAAAAAAAGAGTGATTCAACATCATAGAACCCTGATATCTTGTTTCTTTTCATTCATTAAACAGAGCTGAGGAGTTTTATGGCTCACATTGCAATGCCTTGTAAATGATCTAGGCACATACAAGATTCTTCAAGTTCAATTTCATGGTAAAAACTGATGCTTTCAACATCTATTGTGATCCACTAAAAACAAGGCAGAAAGGCAGGGGAATGGTCCTAATTGATGGATTTGAAAGTTGTGAAAGGATTTGAGAATCACTAGCATCCATTCCTTCTCACTATTTTTATTTTTCAAAGCAAATGCTAAACTGGAAGGAACACATAAAACTTCATTTTCTTTCTGTCAGACTCCCAGATAACTCCTTTCATGCTCCTTGTATCATCTTATCTGAACTCCTTTAAAACTAATACCTTTAAAATCTGCTTCCATCATTCACAGGTTATCTTTTGTTCTGTATACCATTCTTTCTCAGATGGTGCATCAACACTATAGACTTAGAAATAAAGACAGAGCATTTGTCTTTCAAGCTTTTATTTTCTCTCCCTCTTTCTCTGGCCACATAATGAGGACCTCAAATTACATAACCAGGTTTTAACCCTAAGATTATTGCTTTAGAATAGATTAATTACTAGCAATGTGCATTAAAAATGCTATCACCTGGAATCTGAATGCTAGTGTCTTGTTCTCAAGCAAGATGACAAGCTGAAATATAATGTATCTACTGCAAAGAATATTTCTGAGATATATGTTTATATTTGTTGAAACATATGTCTCCTGATCTATTGGCAGTGTTCTGAGACTAAAAAAAACATTTAAACAAATGAAAGTGGACATTATAGAACTGTTATTTTCTGATATAAGAAAAATAAGTTAAGCAATCTTAGCCAATCCCACTATTATCTGGCATGTTTTTTAAACAAATAAGCGTAATGATTGGCTCTGTGTCATAGAATGTTGAGGAGAAAAAAACATTTTTTAAAATTTTTTAAAATTTTAGCAAAATTTTGCTTTCCAGCAAAAATAGGATTTCTTCTGTGTGTCCTCCTTCTTGGTACTTCCATCATCATTTGTAAAAGAGAAGACAGGTGAGGTTTACATGTTTTACATCAAGATAAAATTTCAACTAAGGAAAAATCATATTGTTAAAAAAATTGTGGAATTATTTTGATATCATCTCTTCCAACTGTCTCAATTTACAGGTTTGGAGTCAGAGCAAGAATATCTGTTTCCTTAATGTTTAGACTTCACTGAAAACTAAATGTGCAAAGAAAGCACTGGCTCTTTATTGACCAGGAGGTAAACTGTGTATGGTTTACTTCACCAGATGAAAAGGATGCTTATCAGTAGCACAGACAACTGTGAAGAGTACAAAATTATTATTAGATGCAGAAAGTGAAGAGTAGTGTTTTTTGACAGCCCCGTATTTGTCCTGAGATGCTCTGACAAACAGGCCAGGGAACTGGAGCTTGTATGCAAACATTTTGAATAACAAGTAACAAGAAATGAAAGCAAATACTTGAAAAAAAACCAGTGGGGAGTTAATTAATGAGTCTTGAATTTTTGACACACTTTGGGAGATGGATCTGTCTTAGACACATAAATTGTTTGCTAATATGATATTTATCTTTCTTTCCAGCTCTTAAAATACAGTGCAGTTCAAGTGCGTACCAGCTGTTAGAGCAGATTGGAGAGTATGTGTTAGTATGCCGTGGGAATTTACAAGTCAAGGTGTGTATGCAACATTTATACTCAGCTTTTCAGAGAGGAGAGTGTGAAAGTACGCTGGAGTCCCCGAATTTTAACCCTTGCAGTCCCCTATATCTTCTAGTCCTCTGTATCTCACAGTGTTTTGGTTAGACTAATTCCTGAACCCAAAGACAGCAGGTTCAGATTTTAAGCCAGAACCAATTCCATGGACTTGTTCATGGGACAAACCTGGTAAGTCAGAGATGAAGGACCTAGTCAAGCTTGGAAGCCCTTCATGGCACATTCACTGTCACAACTGCTTGAAATCAAAAAAGGTCCTTTAGAGACATCACAAATCATCATGTGATTTCCACAAGAGAATTAACACACTTGTGAACCCAGTTTTGGATGGGACTTCAAAGAATTGTTTTAATTGATACTACTGCTATTAGCTTTTAAGGAAAGGTTTTATGCCTCATTTTTCCTCTGTGTAAAGTGGCTGACAGGCACATATTTCTCCTTTTGGGACTTGTTCTGAGTTGTAGTAAGAAAATTATTTCATAAATGACATGTAGTGCCCATGACTAATATTCTTTTGTAGGGGAAAGGAGACATGGTCACATACTGGCTTGAAGGTAAGAAAGCCTCTATCACCCAGAAGGCAGTCACCAGCAGTTCCATGACTCCTCAAGATGCCAACAGAGTTTCATATAGTCCAATACCAGGTGTCCTTGCCAGTGATTCTCTCTGAAATCCTGCTTCCTAGTCACTCATTAACTCCAGTATCCCTTCTGCTTTCAGTCTATTACGTCATTCTGCTGAATTAGAAAATTAAAAAAGAGATAACACATCCCTTTGGCCTTGTGAATGTATTAGCTCAGGCTTTATTTACAGGTGTTTCTCCCAGCAGTGGCACTGAGAATACAAAAAAAGCAAAAACTCATCTTAAGGAATAATACATAGAAATGGCCTATCAGCTACCAAAGCAGAAGGTTGCTCCCACTGTTACTTCTTGATTTGGTTTTGATGGGAAATCCTCAGCCAGCAGCCACCATGAGTTCAAAATCATCTGGTTAGACATTCTAGCCTGTGAGGCGCTCCCACAGGAAAGGAGATAGTGTAGTGTTGCTGTTTAGTGGCATCATAAACCCTGTGGATGTTGTTGGTTTGGGCTATAAAAGGGAAAAATGAGGTGTGTGTTGTGTGAGGAAGTAACTTCCATCGAAAGAGGGGGATGAAGCAGAGAAATTATAGTGGATACAAACTGAAACAAGAACTTGCACTTCCATTTCATCTCCATTGTCTGGAGCATAGAAAGAATAATTAAGAAGAAAGTCTGGTGTTTCCATACAGCCAATTCCTAGTGACACCTTCCATCTTGTTGCAGAGACCTGAAAATCTTAGGAGAGAAATGAAAGACATTGTATGCTGTTGCTAAACAGGATAAAGTTCACTACTAAGCTGCTCTTGTCTTTGGCTGCTCTGGGATTTTTCTGAAAAACAGCTCTTAACATTAGCTGATGTTGTTGCTTTAACTAAAGTGGCAGTGAACCTACTATTCTGAAAAGCTATCTGTCAGTGAAATCAGGCAGCCCTCTCAGTGAGTCACTGTGCAATTTAGGACACAGTTTAGGAAAGTTCATTCCTGAGCCAGCATTTCCTGTAAAGAGAGAACCATCACTACAAGTGGAGTTATCTCTAGATGAGCATGAATCTGTGAGCATTGCTGGTGCTGGCTTTCTTTAAAGACTTACCTTTCAGAGCTAATCCATTTTGAAGAGTTTGGCCTGTTCTAGTTCAATTGAGTAACAAACAATCTAACAGAATAAGTGAAACTGAGAGACAAAGGATATCAAAAGTCAAAGCATTTCCACCATAATGTGAACTAGACTGGATAAAGCTAATTGGGAGAAGATGAAAAGGAAGGACTTTGAGTGACGTGGCAGCACTTACTCCTGCTTATTCTGCTCCCTTACCCTCCAGTCTGTCCTTGATCCTGGGTACAAGTACAAAAACATGCATGTAGTTGCAATTTTTCTGGCATAAATTTGTGTAGTTTAACCAAGCAGCTGGCTACTTGTTCATGTTCCTATGTAACTAGCATTGCTACAACTTTTTATTCCAAGTATGTGCTGTGTGATAGTGATAGGAGGGTCACACTACAGTCTTTCTTCAGGTTCTGTGAGAAGTAAATGTGGCTGTAATGATAGATTTTTCAGGGATGCCTAACAGAGGTAGAAAGTTAAATACTTCCAAATTATGAGAGTTTTTTTGGACTACACAGAAAAGATGTGTAAGATTCTGAGTGAAAATATGTCTCAGAAGTCTGTCAAACTGTATTTGCAACTTAAATGGAACAAGAAACCCAGCAAGGGAAACAGACATAACTGACTTTGGCACATGAGATTCCCATTATAAAGTCCAGCCAATTTTTTAAAATAAAAATTTTTAATTAGCTTCACATTTTTTCTAAGTTTAATAATTCCTTTCTCTTTTTTAAAATTTCGTATTAGAAGGTATATTTCAATTACTGTTTTTTCAATCTTAGCAGAATAAACCTTTCAGTTATCAGCAACCCAGAGATATCCTCAAATATAACCATATCCTTTATCCAAATGCTATCTAAAAATTGCGCAGCTTTCTGTTCTATTATAGTGCTTCATGATGTATTAGCTTACATTATTATCTTAATGAGTTTGCATTTGTTTACATTTTTATTAAAAAGGTGCATATCCTTATCAAATGTGAATGTGAAAGCATATGCTTTGTCCATAGTATTTCAGTTTTTACTCTTCTGCTTTATTTTACTGTTTTCTGTACTTTGTTTTACTGTAGAATTAAAATATTTTTCTAAAGTGTCTTATGAGTTTAAAATGTTCCAAATAGAAATGAGCGAGGAGTGACCAACAGCAAGCTTACTGGATTGACAGCTTTAACCACTGACAAGGGTAGAATTCAAGTTCTGCTGAAGACAGCAGAGACTTGCTGATTCCAGGAGGCTTAGAGCCTGGTGGTTTTCTATAAAAGTGGTACAGCATGATGAGTGCCTCGGTCAGCCTGTCTCAGTTTTATTGTTACTTCCCAATCCTCTCCTTGAACAGAGCATCTCCAGAATGAGAACTGTTTTCTGTGGACTGCTGAATCTGTCATATCTTTCCTGCAACTTCAAGCAATAATCCTTTTTAGTGTCAGTTTGTCTGATGACTGTGATGATATGACTGACTTCGGAAGATAGAAGTACAGTCATGAATGTTACAGACACAATCAGAAGTGTTCTCAGTCAACTGACAAGTATTTTAAGATTAATCTCAGGCATTTTGACAGATGTAGTCAATGACAATGACCATATTTCAGATGCAGGAAAGCATTTACCAGCTGGTAAAGCTGAAGGATGATAACCAGCACAGTGCTCATCTGTGAGATGTTTTAAATCCACAGAGATTCACATACCAGACTTGGAACTAGTCAGCTAATCTAGCAAGCATTCTTTTCTAAAATGGCACTAAATACTAGATGTATGTGATGTGTTCTTCCTTTTCTTGATGATTTTATCCATGCCAGAAACTGGGAATGCAATTGCAATAACAGAGCTGAAGAAGTGAAAGTGATACGTACTTTACAGATCACTTCACACAGTGGCCAGTCATTTTCCAATTATGCAAGATAATACAGAGGTTACTAAGACTCTATTCACGATGTGGTGATTGTATGGAAAGATTGTGCATTGTGATTATTGTTTATTGCACCTCCATCTACCTGGCAGTGAGAATGCAGGCAGGAACATTAAAAAAATCACACAACACAAAAACTGACTTATGAAAGTCTTTTATTAGTTTGATAAACCTTCACTATATTGTTTCAACTTGAATATTGAGGAACAGACTGATTAATCACAATATTTAAAAAAATCACAACAAGTAAAGCCAAAAATTCATTAATGTATTTCCAAGTGTAAAACTTCCTAGATTTTATTCAAACCATGGGCACTGGAAAAGACTGTGTTTTGCCACCAAGAAATTATTCCGTATCCCCTAGATTAGGTAGCAAACATATTTTATTTAGCTTGTTATTGGGGGGGGGGGGGGTGTGGGGGTGTGTGTGGTCTCTAATTCCAAGGTTCTTTTTTTTTTTGCAAACAGAAAAGTTATCTGTTTCCTTGCACAGCTAATTAGTTACATGAAATAAATTAATTTGTTTAAATAAAAGTGAAGTGAAATCAGGTGTCCTTTGCAAACAATGCAGGGGCATAAAATGAGTGTTGTTCCTGACTCTGCAGTGAAAGGATGCAGTGTCTCTTTTTAAGGTCAATTAATGTCTGATTAGTATGAGATTCCCCAGCTTGTAGAACTTCTCTCCCACCTACTCAGACCCCTGAAAATTACTAATAGCCCTTCCATCTGAATTGACCTCAAAAGTACAAATCTTTGGGTTTTTTATGAGTGTCTTTCTGGGGCTGCCCTTTCAAACCTGTAAAAAGACAAGGCTATGCAAGATTGTTCTGATAAAACTCCAGCTGAGTACCATCTGCTTTTCAGCTAATGAGCACTTTGTCCTCCTAATTCCTCTCCCAATTCTTCCCTACTTCAGTATAAAACATTGCTCTGTACCTTTTTTTAACATTCTAAATTGGAGTTCAAAGATAAAATATTTTGCAATAAAATGTTCTTTCCAAATAAAATACGGAAAAAATGCCTTTCCTCTTAATGTAAATTTTGGTTTAAATTTAAATGCACTTTTGGATGTAGAGATATAAAACAACCAGAGTTTGAAATGTGACAGAGTGGGTGTTTAGAATTTGTTTGTGTGGGAATCCTAATGATTCAAACCTTCCAAAGAGCACCCATGAGTCTACATGATGTTATTTAATGTCCCACAGCATAGTAACCACAGTCCTCTGGTTCACACAGTGAAAACAACCTATTCCACCTTCTTATTTGTACACTATCGTTCACTGCACTATGTCTTAAACACATATGCAGTTCCTTTTGGAACTAAATTCCAAATACAGGGTTCAACAGCTTTCATACAGCACTAAGTTTGACCATGAAGCTCCACGTGAAATGTTTAGTGTTACACCCTTGTGCAATTTGCCTTGTATTTCAACAGCAACAAAATAAGTACTTTCTACCAGTGAGTGCCAAATATGAAGCTAATGTAGGAGCACTCTTACGTTCATGAGTGTGCACAATTGCTGATTATTACTGCATTTCATACTAAAATACAGTGGTGTGAAAATAAGTGTTTTGATGAGATCTAAAATTGGATCCCCACTACGTGGTAATTTTTTTCCAGTAGTTCTTGTATCATGCCTTCAGGCAAGAAAACACTCTGTCCCTACCTGAGGAGCCATCTGGGTAAGCTACCAAAGATACAATACACACATGGAACAGTGCACTAAACATACAGCTTTTGTGACCAGAATTCAACACCGTTAACCTGACAAAGTAAGGAAATGCTGTGTGTGATGCCGTTTTGGTCTCTGTTGCTTTTATGAAGACCTCTTCTGTTCTACTCTTACTAGAACATGTGAGAGTACAGAGCCAGCTTTTCGAAGTGTTTAACCCTTTTTTACTCCCTAAGCAGTTTCAACTTTAGGTTGAAAAAATATGCTAGAAATGCATCTTTCAGAATTGACTAAAGGTTCTGGACTTTTGCCAATGGTTTGGGGAAATGCTGAATGCAAAGCACGGGAAAAATTCAGATTTCAATTGCCACGATTTCACAGGGGCCGTACTGAAACACAGACATGGAATGTCTTAACACTGTTGGAAGAACTGTGTTCTTGAAGACCCACAACAGAGTTGTCCATAGAAGAAGTTTTTTTCTCCTAAAGAACAGAAGGAATTTTAAATTGCTGCAACAGACTTGAGGGAGAAAAGCTGGGTTAGGTGTTGGAAGAACACCTGTGAGAAGATCTCAAATTATTATGTTGCTATGATTGTGCATTCTGTTACCTGCCCTTGCAGATAAATGTATAGCATATATACATACATCCTTCCATGGTGCAGTTTGTAAGAAAAACATTAAACACAGTGCATCTGGCACAAGGCTAATCCATGCAACTGTTCTGAACAAAAAAGACAAAGATTTAAAAACTAATGAAAGCTGAATCTCCATGTCTGGTGAAGACACAGAGGGTCTGGAATTCTAGCACTGACAGGACTGCTAAATTAAAGGTAATGCTTACCTATGCAATTTGCCAGGATGCGTGAAAAGTGACTTCTCAGTTAACACTCTCTGTGGTTTTCAGACATAGAATAGTCCATACCACCAGAGAAGTAACAAGCCTGCCGACAGTTCTCCCTGTAGGGACTGCATGCTCAGACTGGCTGCAGAATGGAAACGGGCTCAGCAGGAGCTGCTTTGCAGCTGATGCCCTATGCCATGTGTCAAGAGAACACCTCTAGCCTACATATTAGGAAACTCCTCTACAAGCTTTAATACAATTTATACCTTTCAGGAATCAAAAGTTTCCTATGCCATGGCTTTACTGGCAACATGCTGAGAGTCAAGGTCCTGTGTGCTGATTCTGCTCTGCAAGTAAATAGGCTAACCTCTACACACACATGAAAATCAGGTTGGCAGTGCTTGGTGGCGTGACACTCCACCTCTAACCCATGGCAAAATCCCAAGCTTGTGCTGCAAGAACTGACAATATAATTGAATGTCTCAACATAAAAGCTTAGATTGGATGGATGATGTAGTGTCAAGTTCTACCACCCTGGCCAAATGCAGGAGCTCACACTGTGAGGTCTGGTACGTACCAGCAGAAATGGTGAGACAGGGGTGACAGTAGCTGCTACTCTGGTAATTACAACATAATAAATAGTTACTGGAGCTAGGACTGCGAAGAGTTTGGATCAGAGGGAGAGGAACTGCCTCTGCAAGAGTATGAGTATTTCTGCAGAATGCAGACCAAGAATACAATACCAGTCTAGAAGGACACATACTCTGAGCACACTCACCTCTTGCTTATTCAGTTGCAGGCCCAAAGGACCAGCTATTGTTTTGCATTCAGAAAGACAAAGTGCACGCTGATTAAAACTTCAAATTGTCTATTAAAGACTTTGCAGTGATCAGCTTGTATGACTGTAAAAATGTTACTTGTTGCAACAGAAATTTAAACAAAGCAACACAAAATTGCCTTTTGTTGATCTGCATATCACATTGTCTCTTAAAAGAACATAAACTACACTGTAGCACTATGATAAATGCTATTCCAAAAATAAAGTTTATGTATCTTAGGAGACTTCTCTAAATGTCCAAATTACTGTTTTCCATTAAATGCTTTATACACCCTGCCATCCATACGTTAGGACCAAGCAATATGTGGGTCACAAAACATTTATCCCTGAAGATATTTATCCCCTACACTGAGCTCCCCTACAACTTCATGCATTGTTTGGAAGAGAGCTTTGAGGAGAAAACTGGAACTTTGACCTGGAGGTTTTTTAAAGCAGCAAGAACAGAAAGAAGCTCTCACCTCTGGTCACAGCTTGGAGTCACACCCAAGCTGTGGTATCCTGAAGCCAAATTCAGACTAACAGCTGTCTCTGAAAAGCAGAGTGATTATTCCTGCTTGTTCTAAGATCAGAACTGGTACCACAAGTTCTGGTGTCCACATGAGCTCAATGAAAATGAAGGTTCAGTTGCTCTCTGATCTGGGCATGCTATCTGCCTAAAATATTTGAAAATTCTGTCATGATGTCTGTGATCAAATAAGCATTAGATTTCTACTGGCAAAACTATAAAAAGGTCACTTTATTAAAAAAACCCAAGTCAACAGAACCACAAAACTCCCAAAACAACAGAAACAAACAAAGACCAAACATAACACCTAACTCCCCCAACAAACAAAAAATCTACTTCCCTTTCATTTTCAATTTTAAAAATTCATAATTTTAAAATGGCCAATTTAATCAACTTCCATTTCATTCTCTATTAAACTAGCAGGGAAAAAATGGAAAAATAAAGAAAGGTTTTAGAGCCAGTAGTAATTTATTTCTCTAGTTTCAAATTCCCACACATTCAATAAACAAATTTAGAGGATTACGGTGTATTAGCCTAGAAATATAGCTTAAAGTTGTGTTTTGTTGTGAAATCTTAGGTGAATGAATGGAGGGATGACATTGCCTGTAAATATCAAATTTTAAACATACATTTTTTTTATACCTCTTTCTACACTGTGGGAAGTTTTCACTCCCATTAAACTTTGGTTGAATACAAGCATTCTCATGTTTTTATACTAAGAATGGAATAAAGCATATGACTCAAATCTGCATGTCTGTATATCAAGTTATAGATTTACTATTCCATTTGTCACTAAAGTTTGCTGTGTTGTCTTGAAAAAGCCATGTAACTTTTGACAGAGAACATCTAATCCTAGACAAAATAGCAAAAACTTGACTGCTTCCTATATATATTTGCAGAACTGTACAAATCTAGGTTCCCAGCAGACTGGTGCCTTGCTCACTTATGCAAGGCAAGCGATTACTCACAACTGCTGTCACAGGCAGCAGGCAGGACCTAGTAGCCTGTTTTCTCATGATGGGTCTGATCTCCAGGATGCTGAGCATCCCTGGGCACACAATGAGACACTCACCTGCTCTGCTTTGAAGCAGAAAGCAAAGGATCCTATTTGTCATCATGTTCATCAGCAGTATTTTAGCTGTTGGCTTTAGAGGTCATGAAATAAGACTTCCTGGTGCCATTAAAGACTTGCTCTGTACATTGCAGAATAAGGTCCTGCAGTGACTAAGCCTAAGCAGGAGGTAAGCTATTAACAACTGAGTGCTTTTATGTGGAAGTTGAACATGTCAGGGAGAGGGTCTGTTTTTGTGGAGTTCCTTTTGCTCATTGGATAAAACCTGGGCTGCACAGAGTGCAGGTATTCATTTATCACTACAATACTGTTGATGCATGTCCAAGGAGCAGAGCTGCCTGTAACCACCTATTCAGAGTTTCTGCATGACTTCAGCTAGCTAGTGTTTTTTGAATTTACCCTAACAGCATCTAGATGCCACACCAAAGCCTGGCCAAAGTGTTAACATCTTATTTGGTCTGAAAGACACCAAGTTGGCCAGAAAATTGTTTTCCTTTTCTGGAAACATCTTCAGAGACTGGTTGTCTGTTACGATTTGACATCAATTCCTCAACAAACAAACAAATACACACATAAGTATTTGTATAAAATTTACATTCACTTTCCAAACAATTCCATAGGCATGGAAAGTCATTTGAATGCAAAATACCGTTTAGTTTTCTACACAACCTCTCAGATTGCTACAAATGAAAGGCTGTTTTTCTTATTTCCTACTCTAGTTACTCAATACATTCCTCTGGTACAACTTACAGTTGACAAAAACCAGCTAAGTAAAAAAGCTATTAAGACTTCCATCACACAGGAACTTGTCAGCATTCTGGGAGTTTACTTAGAGGAACCGGGGGTTTGTGAGATGCTAGAAAATTACTCTATGCTTCAGCAACCATTACTCTAAGACCAGAACACTTAGAGTAGCTGCTCAGCATGCACACTGTGTTATACCACATCTCTGTTACCTCCACGTAGAGGTCAGGTAAGATGTTTATCCACAGCATGGAACATGCAACTTAGTGTTGAACAGAATAGCCAGCATTTGTATTGCAGTATGTAAACTGCAGGCTCTGAATTTGAATGGTTAATCTTCATTACTCACTTCACATTTTCTTGCTATGTATCCATAATCTGTGAAAAAAACACCTGTCAGTCAGGTCCTCTGTTCCCTTCTCCCAGCAAAGCATGGCTTTGAGACCCCTGAGTGGACTGTCACCATGCATTCCCCATACAGAAGTATCTGGCATTTTAGAAAAGGCACAAGAAAATGGCATTTTCAGAAGAGTCAGATCCCACTCTGAACATAACTCACAGAATTCTATTCCTGAAGCAATTTTTGAGGTACTGAAATATATTTTAAAGACCTGAGTTCACTGACATCTGCTCCTAGTCTCTGCAAGAACTGTGTTGTGTTCATGTTGCATTCTCCTTGTCAAGGATGCCTGTAAAATCCAAAAGTGTTAGAAACATTCCAGTGAACTCAAGACCAGTGGAAAATTAAATTAACACACCTATGTTCATGCTGTTGATGATGTGTTAATCTCAGAAAACTCTCCTGAGCCTATCTGGTTCCTAGGAGACTTTCAGAAGAGCCCATGGGGTCAGGACATCTATTCCTTGACACAAAGGAAAATAAAATCCTGCCAGGACAAAGGGAGACAAATCACTTCTACACTCCCTGACATCAGCCAGCTATTGGAGTTCATGCTGACATCTCTCAATCCCCTCCAAAATGAAGTGACAGTATTTCAAAAACTTATTCAGCCATAGAGCACCACATTCTTTCCTACAGACAGTGCCAGAGTTTCATTCAGCTCTTGATTTCAGCTGACAGCCACTGCTGCCCTCCTGCCAGTGTGCCTACAGGCTTCAGTACAATAGGCAGCAGGAAAACAAAAGGGAGGTAAAGGGAGAAAATAAAATTAAAATGTAATTTCTTTTTTTCCAAAAATGAAAAATTGAATTCTTTAACCTTTAAACATGCTTGTTTACTTACAGAAAGCGTACTTCAGGCACAAAAGGTTTGAGTATCAGTCACATACCACTTTAAATTGAAATAGTATCAGGATTGTCCCATGCAGTCAGCTATATTATCCCCTATCAAAGAAGTTGAAGTTGCAGTTTTTGTATACATACATATATATAAAGTATGCATCTTTCACACAATGGTCTCCTGGTCTGAGTTGACTCCAGTGGGGTTTATGTAACAACAGTACCTGTCATAAGGGCTGTTATCCTTGTAGGAGCAGACAATGATACTATCTTTAGGAGCCACAAAAATGTTGTCTTCAATGTCAGGGCAAGGAGTGCTGTCCCTGCTGGGAGAAGAGCTCTTCTTCTCCAAGGCACTGTATGTGGAGCCATCTCCCACGAACACGTTCTCTGGCATCTCTGGGTAACAGCTCTCCAAGTATTTCAGCATCTCCTCCTGCTCCACCTTTTTGGTGAGGCTCTTGCACTCTCCCGTGCCCGCGGCGGTGGTGCTGGTGGTGCAGATGAACACGGTGTCCTCTCCCCTCAGCCCTCTCCTGTCCTTGCGGTAAGCTTTCCTGGCCAACTCGTCACAACTTCCCTTGCCAGACTCCAGGTCCGAGGGGGTCCTTAGCAGCTCCATGACATCCCGGTCCTTGATTTCCTTGCAGCACGGACGCATGTTCTCGGGACATTTGGTACAGCCGTCGGTCTTTCTGGTGAGGGCAATGGCGGCGATGCCCGGCAGGCAGATGGCCGGCCCGATGGCCAGCAGCGGGATGTCTCCCAGGGTCTCTCCCTTGATGCCAGACACGGTGAACATGAAGCCGAACACCAGAAAGACGCTGACCAGAGCCACCACCAGCCCCGTCCGAGGGTTGATGTCGTCGGGTCTGAGGGTCCTCGCCATCCAGCTGGTGCGCACGGGGGCACTTCCCTCCACCGGAGCGCCCCTCGGGGCAGAGGACAGGCGCTCCCCGGCGAGCCTCCGAAGTTTCCCCGGCAGTGAGGCACGGAGGACCCCCACAACCGGCACCGCTCGGCTTCCCCTCGGTGGAGCCGCAGATGGAGGGCGGGCCGGGGCTGGGAGCTGTCCTGCCTCCTGCCTCCTCCCTCGCTCCCTCCCTCCCTCTCTCGGTCCCTCGCTCCCCGGAGCCGGTCGGAGCGGCTCCCCCGCCTGTCGCCCCTCCGCGCCCTCCCACGCTGGCGGCGGGCCCAGGGGGCTCGAACCCTGCCAAGGGCTGCGGGTAGAGGGACCGGGCGGCTTCCAGCAGCAGCGGCCAGGGAGACAGCTGCCGCGGGGG
>JANPWX010019566.1:1054952-1103755 GCA_024734555.1 Trochalopteron elliotii
TCACCCGGCCCCAGCGGAGCCCCGCACAGCCGTGAGTACGCGCTCCGCCCGGCGCGGGATGCTGCGGGGCCGGCGCCGGAGCTCGGGGGGGTCGCCCCTACCTGGTGGCCAGCGCCGCTTGGGCGGCCTCTGCCGCCACCCCGGGCAGCCTTTCCCTCGCGGGCGAAGGGGAGCGGACCCTCGACGGGCGTCCTTCCTCGAGAAGCCGGCATGTGCATCCTCCGCACGGGTTCCCGCACCTAAAGCCTCTTCTTCGGTGAGGATGCGGCTTGCGAATCCCGTCCCGGGCAGAGAGCAGTCCTGCCCCGAGTCCTCTCCCGAGTTAGGCACCAGTGGAGAGCAAGACTTCAGGAGATGCTCTGTGGCGGCTGGATTTCATCCTGAAGGTGGCCCTTAGGAATAAAGCCTCTCCTGATGTTATTCCCTCCCCAAGAATGAACACAGATGTTGGGGTTCCCTTGGTATCCATGGCCTGCCGACTGTGATGGTGACGTTCTGTCCTTGTGATTTGATGCACTTCGGTGATGGTGATTTGAAGTAAGCACCACGAGCTGAATGACTATTCAGAAAAGGACCTCAACTAGGTAGGAATGTGGAAAGGCAGCAGCATCTTCAGGCAGGTTGCCAGTGATACAGACCGAATGCTTTCACCTGGGGCAGAGATAGTGGGAGATAAAAAAGAGTGATACCAGAAAGCTTCCAAGAAAATTAAGGTAACAGAAAAGGACACTCTGAACTAAAATTGTGCAACCATGGTTTCTTTAAGTTTTCCCATTAACATGATTCATTTTCTTCATACTACAGACTTGGAAAGCTTAGAGGAGCCAGTTTAGAAAACACTCATATGCTTCTCAGGTCATGAAAAGCATGGGTTTTATTTACCCTCCCTACAGTACAACATCAAGAGAGCACCTCTGTGTTGTAGATTTCTGACTTGCCTTGAAGAGAGCAAGTCAAAGAATATAATTTTGTAAGTGGGAACAACTCCTGCCTTACAGGACTCTTCATAAATGGTGTCAAGTTATAGTATTTACTGTTTCATTTGAAGGATGAGTAAATGGGAGTAGAAGTACGTACTGGGGAGAGTTTTTAAGTCAGTGGCAATGGTCTGGGTTTGAGATTAAAAGTTTGTAATGAACCACGATCATTGTTTCAACTTGTCCTCCAGAAAATTGTCCAGTAAAATTCACACTGAACCTCTCACCTGTTGCAGAGTGGGCTGAAACAGGAATGTTTTGGACTCCGATAGAATTACCTTTCTTGACTGAAAGATTTAAAAATCAAAACCTTCCAGCCAGCACAAGTTAACTTCTACTTTTGCCACTGTGCAGAATTTAGTAGTATGCGAAATGACAGTAGCATTCTCAGCCCCTATTTTCCAGGGTGAGTATTTGCTGTTTCTTTCCATCTGCTGTTATTCAGATACACAGCTTTTATGTCCTCACATTGGAATGAATAATGCCTTTTTTTATCCATCAGCTAGATTCTGGATGAAATGAAGTGATTAACCTCCAGCAAGCCTGTCCCACATAACTAAAAGGCTGTAAAGTGTAAGTTATGAAATTAAGAGTATGTTGGTAACTAATGCGATGAAAGTCACTGTTCCTGCTCCCAACCTTCCGTCACCTCCCCTAGTGGATTTGAATAGTCTTTCAAAAAATTGGAAATTGTTTTTTTGTTGAAAAACAAGTTATGATGCCTGGGAAAAGCAATTACCTGAAACTGTATTCATCAACAGTCCTTCAGAGATAGAAAAAGGACACAGAAATGTAAATATTAGTGGCATTAGTGGAGAGGAAAATTGCTGTAAGAGCTGAAGTACATGTCAGAATATCTAACAGGAGTAAAAATGGCCCTTCAAATTTAAGCAACAGGCTTACTGAGATGGAAGAAGGAACATCTACTTTGGAACAGAAAGCTGTTAGTGGACAGAAAAACACAGAAAATGTCAGGACAAAGGTGGAACTAAATGTTTTCAATTTGTCCCTTTGTGAGTGATTTCAAGACAAGATTGTATGCTTCCAGCAGGAGGGGATAGAAAGGGAAAACAATCACCCAGTTCCAGGAAAGCATGCCACAATTGTTAAAATTGTCTTCCTAAGCTAGAAATCAAGAGATCAGCAAGTGCCACTTAACATAACTAAGCAACAATGCAAATGGTTGAATTTTCTATCCTGTTCATAACTAGAGAAAAAAAAAATTACTCCTTTGAGGTGAAGTATGTTTCTTTCTGGTGTGGTACACAAAAATTAGGTACTCAACCACGTTTTTACCTCAGTTTTCAATGGCAACTTCTCTTTCCCACTCTTGAGTGGATGGGCAGCAGGATGGGGACTGAAGGAAAAAAGTGCTCTCTGCTGTAATAGATCAGGTTTGTGATCACCTGAAGAACCTGAACATTGGTGTGTCTATGGGATATGATGAGATGCTGTGCTGGTTTTGTCTGGGATAGAGCTAATTTTCTTTGCAGTGGCTGGTATGGGGCTGTGTTTTGAGTTTGTGCTGAACACAGGGTCGATGATACAGAGATGTTTTTGTTATTGCTGAACAGGACTTACAGAGAGCCAAGACCATCTCTGTTTTTTGTCCTGCCACGGTGGTGGGGAGTTTGGGGGGGTGCATGGGAGGCTGGGAGGAGACATATCTGGGACAGGTGACCCCAACTGACCAAAGAGATATTCCAGATCATGTGACATCATGCTCAGTGTATAAAGTAGGAGGAAGAAGGAGGGAAGTTGGGACATTTAAAGTGATGATGTTTGTCTGCCCAGGTCACTGTCAGGTGTGATGGGGCCCTGCTCTCCTGGAGGTGGCTGAACACCTGCATGCTCATGGGAAGCAGTGAATTAATTCCTTGCTTTGATTTGCTTGTGTGGATGGACTTTGGTATCCCTATGAAACTGTTATATCTCAACCTGTGACTTCTCTACCTTTTACCCTTCTGATTCTTTCTCCAGTTCTAGTGGTGCAGGGATGAGTGAGTGGCTGCTGGGGCTTGGCTGCTAGCTGGAATTAAACCATGAGAGAGTCCCAAGGAAATTAGTTGACATAACTCCCAAGCCACTCTCCATGGTGCTTGAAAAGTCCTGGCAGTCAGGTGAAGTCCCAGGTGACTGGAAGAGCAGAAATACTGGACCCACCTTTAAAACAGGTAGGAAAGAGAACTCTGGGAACTACTGATCTCTCAGCCTCCCTGTACTGACCTTTCCTATTAAAAACTACCCAGTAGCTCTCTAAATTGTCTAGAGAAGGATTTGATTGGTGGGCTGTTCAGTGGATAAGGAACTGGTTGAACAGTCATACCCAGAGGGCAGTAGTCAACAGCTCAATATTCACATGGAGATTGGTAATAGATGGTTTCCCTTAGGGATCTGCCTTAGGACAAGTACTGTTTGATGTCTTCCTCAGGGATCAAGAACTGTTGGCAGGTTTGCAGCCAACCTACTGGTTTGAGTGGTGCTGTTGACACACCTGTAGGCTGGGATGCCATCCAGAGGGACCTGGACAAATTTGAAAAGTGAGCCCATGGGAATTCCATGAGGTTTAACAAGACCAAGAACAAGGTGCTGCAGCTGAGTTGGGGCAATCCCCAGAATCAACCCAGGCTGTGAAAGGATCAAGAGCAGCCCTGTGAGAAGGACTTGGTGCTCGTGGATGAGAGGCTGGACATGACCCAGTCATGGGCACTCCCAGCCCAGAACGCCAAACTTGTCCTGGCTGCATCCAAAGCAGCGTGGGCAGCAGGGGAGGGAGGGAATTCTGCCCTTCTGCTCTGCTCTGGTGAGACCCCACCTGGAACCCTGCATCTGGGGTCCTCAGCACAGGAAGGACATGGACCTGTTGGAGTGAGTAAGGAGTAGGGCCACCAAGATGATTAGATGTATGGAGAATCTTTCCTACCATGAAAGGCTGATAGAATTATTGAACCTCATGAGATTCCTGTAGGCCCACTTCTCCATCTCGCCCACATCCCTCTGGATGACATCCTGTCCTTCAAGAATGTCAGCCACATCACTTACCTTGGTGTCATCTGCAAATCTGTGGAGGGTGCATGCAATACATTTGTCCATGTCATTAATGAGATATTAAATAACACTGGTTCCAATACCAACCGCTGAGGGACATCCCTTGTGACTGATGTCCATTGAGACCCCGAGCCATTGACCACTACCCTCTGGACATGACAGTCCAAGCAATTCCTTATTCATCTAAAAGTCCACTCATCAAATCCATCTCTCTCCAATGTAAAAAGCTGTGATGGATGCTGTGAGGGACCATGTCAAAGGCTTTACAGAAGATAAATTACATTCACAGCCCTTTCTTTGTCCACTGATGTAGTTACTCTGTTCATTCTCTATTTCCAGTCACAGGGGATTTCTCCTGACTGCCATGTCTTTGCAAATACAGTGGAGAGTGACTTGGCAACTACTTTAGCCAATTATCTCAGGACTTTCTGGGATGCATCTCATAGTGGATCCCATAGACATATGTGTTCTAGTTCCTCAGGTGATCAGGAACCTGATCTCTTAAGGAAGAAAGCACTTTTCTCATCCAGCCCCCACCTTGCTGTCCATCCACTCAAGAGGTGTGGGAAGAGAGACTGACAATGAAAAAAATTTGCTGAGTATCTCAGCCTTCTCTCATCTGTTGTTTCCAGTTTTCTAGTCATGTCACCAGAGAAGTACATTTTCTTTGACCTTTCTTAATTACCATGGAGCAACCACAACAGCTGTTTGGATAAGCAGCTTTGGAGGTACTGCATTCCTTTTGGTTTTTTATGTAGGTTTGAAGATAGAGATCAGGAAAGGTTGGACCGAGATGGATGTGGTGAAAAGGGTATCAGTTGAATGACAGGTAATTTTTCCTGGTACTTCTTTCTTAAACCCTTCTCTGAACCTGCTGTTTTGCAGATACAATTGTCTGCTTCAGTCAATGGCTTTTTGCAAGAGCAAAGATTTTCTCTGACCGGGCAGTACTGAAAAATCCATGGAAAAGTGTGGTGTGCCATATTTTTTAGTATCCTAAAGTTAAAATATCTGGCAGATGGAGTTTTGAATTAATATATTACAGTTGAGAGCTGGCTTATATATAAGATCTCAGGCATACCATGCAAGAACTCCACAAACCCTTAATAACATCATAGGTAAAATTAGACTCTAATTTTCACCTTCCAAGCTTGGTGGCAATGCTAAAACTTGATACTGTTTTTGAGTATGGGATCATGTAAGTCCTGTCTATAATTTGGATATGGAACACGGGACTTGTTTTGCTAGCAAGTTCTGTGTGGATTGGGATACTCAAGTTTCAAGCTTTTACACTAATGCACTTGTGCACATATTTGAGCCACCCCATTAGCTTGAGGAGACAGTCAGTCATTCTGCTGAGGTCACTGGTAGGCACTTCAAACCTGCTCAAGAGCTACTTCACAAAAGTCCTTCCTGTCTGCAGCAAGTACTCCTTGCTGAAAGTGGATGCTGAATACGCAACATCCATCTCCAGGCCTTTTTGTACATTGTGTTTTCTTGACAGCATATACAAAAGGAAATACTTGACTATTTCTTTGTAATGTACAACTGTGTGCTGCGATCCTCATATACCTCTGTTAAAAGTTTCTTTTCCCTCTATTGGAAAATGCTTGTTGTTTACCCAGCATTACATACCATAATTACTTATTTATATTTCTTTGGGGGTTTGTGAGGCCACTTCTGATGTCTCTTCCATACCTCTGGACTGCTCTCAGAGCCCCAGGCAGTTCTCTGTGTCTTCATGTCCTCAAGCACAAGAAGTTCACCTGAGGGAGGATTTCTGGGCTCTGACTGTTCACTTAAGCCCCTGGGTCTTGCTCTTTGTAGACAATCATTTGTGCTTGACTGCTGCTTGCTGGCCAATTGGCCGGATGTGGAAGGACTCTGCTGATGAGAGCATCTGATCAATAAACAAGGGGCAAAAGAGAAATAAAAAATGCCTGAAGGGCTTGCGTTTTGTCACTGAGCCATCACACCAGGAGTGGGATTCAGAAACCCTGGTAGTGAGTCATGCATCCGTCTTGAGGTGACCTCGGGGACTTAGCAGGATTGCTATGGAAGAGGTACAGGCTGCTGTGTGAGTCACGGCATCAGGCAATAAATTAGCCAATATAATTCACTGGGAGCTTTATCTATCTGCATCGCTCTGCCTGATATGTTCATTCCCTTTGGGAAGTTTCTGATTAAATATACTTTATTTCTTCTATTGAAAATTGCTCACAAAACATGCAGTAAACTCAGGGGAGTCACCCACAAGTAGTGCAGGTTATGCACGATGGTGAATAATGGGTAGCTTGCTTTGTCCCAGAGAACTTAGCAGACACTTCTTAAAGGGGGTCTCTAATTGAGTTGCTTGTCTATGGAGAAAGAGGAAGGGAAAATAGGTTGTCTTGACCTACCTCTGCAGAAGAAGCCAATAATTTTTGATATGCTGGAACACTTTTAACGCAGTTTTAAGCATAATCTTGACCATATATTAGGGTACTTTCAATGACTAATTCTTTCTGTGAAGCTTGCTGACATCCTTCCTGTCTGTTTAGGAAAATTAAGTATAAAAGTAAGGGAACTGATCAAAAGGCTATACATGTTCCTTGAAGGCTCTGAAAGATTGGAACTTCCCAAGCCAATTAAACCTGAAGCAAATTAAAATAGCAGTGGATATAATCAAAGTCTATAGCTCATTTAAAGAATGCAAATATATCTTTAAAAATATCATCCTATGCTGTGGATATGAAAGAAGAAATGAAATCTTTGTCATAACAGTCCTGATTGCTTGACCCATGATTACTTCATGCCACATCTGCACCTTTGCTAAGACGTAGCAGCTAATCCAGGAAAACATTTCTAGGCATATGAATGACAACAAAATAATCAGAAGCAGTCAGCATGGATTCAAAAAGGAGGAAGTCATGCTTGATCAACCTGATAGCCTACAGTGAAACAGCTGGCCTGCTGGATGAGGGGAGCATGGGTACTGTCTGCTTGAACTTCAGTAAGGCCTTTGACACTGTCTCCCATAAGATCCTCCTAGGCAGGCAGTTGTATGGGTTGGGTGATCAGACAGTGAGCTGGACTGGAAACTGCTTGAATGGGCAGACCCAAATGCTTATGACTGGTGGCACAATATATAGCTGGATGCTGGTGACTAGCAGTGTACCCCAGGGGTCAACGCTGGCTCCTTCAACAGTCTTCATTAATGATCTAGATGATGAGGCAGAGCGCACAATCAGGAATTTTTCAGAGAACATAAAACTAGGAGGAGTGGCTGATATTAGAGAGTTGTTGCCATCACAGGGACATCAACAGCCTTGACAAATGGGCTGATAGGAACCTAATGAAATCCAGCAAAGGGAAATGCCAAGTCCTGCATGTGGGGACAAATATATATATATATATATATATATATATATGCTAAGTACTGTCCAGCTGGAAAGCAGCTTGGTAGAATAGGACCTGGGGCTCCTGAGGAACACCAAACTTAATATAAGACAGCAGTGTACCTTTGTGGCAAAGAAGGAGAATGATCTCCTGCATTAGAAGGGGTATTGCCAGCCAGCTGGGAGGTGATCCTGCTCATTTACTCAGAGCTGGTGAGGATATCCCTAGAGTACTTTGTCCAGTTTTGTGCTCCTCAGTACAGTAGAGCCATGAACATACTGCATAGAATCCATTTTTCAGTGGACACTTCAATGGAAGAGTCATTAGTATAGCTGAGGGATTGGAGCACCTCTGCTATGAGGAAAGGCTGAGGGAGCTGTGCCTGTTCAGTTTGAAGAGAAGGCTCTGGTGCAATGACCAATGTCACTGAGTGCATGAAGGTAGGTCACAAAGAAGACACAGCAGAGCTCCTTCCAGTGGTGCCCAGTGACAGGACCAGAGGCAGTGGGCACAAACTGAAACATGGGAGGTTCCCTCTGAACTTCAGGATATGCTTTTTCATTGTGAGGGTGACCAAATACTAGGGCAGGTTGCCCAGAGAGGTGGTTCAGTCTCCATCCTTGAAAATACTCAAAGGTCATCTGGACACCGTCCTGGGCAACCTGCTGTAGATGACCCTGCTTGATTAGAGGGTTCTTCCAACATGCACCACTCTGTGATTCTTTTATGGCAGAGAACATTACAGATGAGTGTGAGCATGTGTGCATGCACAGATTGAGCACTGTCTCATCACTGTGTCAGGGGCACTGGAGAGAGTCAAAGTATTTTTTTACTGGAGATGGAGAGCAAGCAGCTCTCTTTGAAGGGGTGAAATCTCCATGGTACACGAATTTTCTAGGGGAAAACGTGCAATAGGACACAAAGTGTGCATATAAGCCACAGGGCAGCTGTGTTCTTGAATAACTTGAAATCTGCTTTTTTTTCAGGAGGCAGCCTGTCTAATACCTGTCAAATGGTGATGGCTTCCCTAAACCATTTGTTCCAACAGATCATCAGCCATCACATAGAGAGGAAAAAACAGATATTTTGTTGTCCAAAGCAAAATGCATGTGCATCACCATGGCTCTTGCATGCCACCACAGTCTAAAAATTAAGAAGTGACTTGTACAGACATCACTCATAAGAGTGGCTAAATGTGTACTTGATTAACCTTAATGCCCTCCCGACTAATTAGGCAGCTTGTGGGGACAGCTTCACAGATGGTAATATTGCCTTTCTATGGTCTTGTTCCCTTTTCCCATAAGCTGCACCCATAAGTATCCATTATCCAACTAAACCATCACAGATGGTGAGATGACAACAACCATAACAACAGTCATGGTACTGTAGTGTGTCAGGGAGCAGCATTTAAAGGAAGGCTTGTGTGCTCCTTGTGCTGGGAGTACAGCTCTGAATGCTTTATGTATAGACCAGATCCTGGTGTTTACTACATGAGGAGGTGTGTAACCACAAAGGGTGAAAGGCAGTGATGGGGGAGGACTTTGCCAGCATTACACACATTTCCATGTAGTAGGGTGTTCTTGTGTTTCAAAGGCATTTGATGCAGGGGCATAATAAAGTTTTTATTGCTATATACTTGGAGTGCTTGCAACATTTAGAGTTGGTAAAACCTTGCATGCTAATATCGGGGATATCAAATGGCTCCTGATTGCGAGTGTGGGTGTTAATACATTGGTTTTCACTCTCCTTCCATAGAACAGACATGTGTCTCTGACAAAAAGGGGAAGGATGCTGTAAAAACAGCTACAAATGTTGCAGAGGAGGAGTGAAGCATGAGAAGGTCTCTAGCCATCCCACAGGAGTGAGGGCTTGGTGCAAACCAAGCCTTCAGCACAGACTCAGAAGGGCCAGGCCTGTTTCTCTACCTCATTTCCCCTGCCCTCTGCCTGGACCAGAGGCAGTGCAGGCCACTTGGGGCAGCTTCATGTGAGCAGGGATGTTCCTTACCACATCCCAGTGATACCAGATTTAGAGGGTGCAGAGAATATTTACCCAATGTGTTTACTATTGCTGGCTCTTCCCTGCCCATCACCAGCCATTCCTGTCGGAGTCCAGGGCATCCCTTGGTTTCCCTGGATGGTCACAGACCTCAGCAGAGAGGCCTGGGACCCGAGCAAGAGAGTTTGAATCCTGGACAGGGGGGTCTGTCCAGGGGGGTTGCCTGGCACAGAGCCCAGAAAGACATGGGCTTTGATTTTAGTCCATGGAAAAAGCTTCCAGCATTGAGAGAAGAATTACAAGTCACAAAGATGTAACAGACAGATAGTAGCTAATCACCACACCAGGTGGAAAATTTTGTAGTTTCGGGATTCTTAGAATGGAGGTGAATGGGGAACAAGATGGAGATTTTAGGGTGGTGCCCTGGGTTCTTCTTGTTCTCCATTGGCATCCATCTTCTGATATGACAGTGGCACAAAGTAGGCTAAGGAGATTGGGTCAAGGTAGAAATGACCCATCTAGTATAGGTGATAGGCATTGGCACGGAATTGTAAATAATAAGTATGTAGCTATCTGTATAAGAGGTAGCAACCTCCCATCACGGGGGGAGTCACCTGTGTCCGAGCTGCTGTGAACATCTCGGCCGGGCACAGAGAAGTTGTAAGATAAGAAATAATAAACACACGAGAAATCCAAGAAACAACAAGACCTTGAGACTCCTCTTCATTCTCACGCCAAGCTCAAAGCCTTCAGAGGGCAAAAAAGACTCACTCAAACCACCACCCGAACCACCACCTAAATCTCGGGTCAGAAAGAAAACCCAAAATTCCCTGGTTGAGGCTCCATCTCTACATCCAGCATCACGCATCAGGTGCCCTATGTCCTGTGTCAAGGGATCTCCAGCTGACAAAGAAGGCCACAGGGCAGGTTCCTTGTTTTGCTCTGCAGTTTGCAGTGAAAGACTGTTCAAAGCGTTTGAGAAATTGTTTAAATCACTTCCACCAAATAATACATTTTTCATTGGCATGGTGGTAGGAAAGACATGGTAATAGAAATTTTGTAACTTTTGCTTCTTCCTGCAAAGTGCAAGTGGTTCCTCAGACTAAGATGGCATTTTGGGTCATGAGGATGTGTGGACATTCTCTTTAGCTGGCCTATTCCCAGAAGCCCTGTTACAGTAGGAAAGCTGTCAGAGGTCTAGCCCCAAGACCTGCAGGACCTGCAGGGGAAGATACTGGTAAAGGAGAAGCCAGTGTGCTTCCTGCTTCCCTGACGGCTGCGCCACAGGCAGATGGGCACAACTTGTGCACTGTCACCCTGACACAGGGTAAAGGCCCTTGCGTAAGCACATCCTGGGGCTTCCAGTTGATTCCAAATCCCAAGATTAATTTTCATTTTCCATACAGGAAGCAATGTTCAGCTGAAGCAATAGAATATGGACATCAGAGAGAGATTCTTTGTCTAGACATCAGCTTATCCCAGTCAGAGTCAACCTGGCTTGGATACCTTCTCAAGCCATCTCCCTATGGAAAAGTGAGCATGGGTCAATCTGGAACCCTCCTCTACTGCTGTCATGGTCTCTGAAAAGGAGCAACCAGCCACTGGTGTGTGTTGAATCCTACCTTGTGCTTTGACAGGAAGCTGCAATGTGGCAGGATGAGAAATTAATTAGCATCATGTTGCTGCAAGCATTTCCAGTCCCAGCGGACAACAGACTAATTAAGAACCTCCCTGTGGTGTCTATTTTAGATAACCATTTACTTTGATACAATTTAACAAGAGCTTTTCTAATGGTTTATTTCACAGGCAACTCATTAGATTAATTTGCGTGGCAAACAGCAGGAACTTGAGTAGACATTTTGAATTCCCAGCCACCAAAAGTTAAGACATTTTTGCCAAGAGTGCACTAATTTTATCAAGGCAAAACACATGCTTCCTTCTGATGTTTTGTATCATATAATTTGTTTTCGGATGCTACTTTAACCAAAGTCTAGAAGTTTTGAAAACTGAAGGTGATGTTGTAAGTGCTGGTTCTCAGGAGCCAGTTAATGCCCCTGTATGTGATTTGCCCATCAGAGTAATTTGCAGTGCTTGCAGACTGAGCACCAAGAGTGCAAAGTTCATCACATTATCAGTATTGTCTGTTTCAGCATCTCAGTGAGGAACCAAACTTCCTGTTAGCCCAACAATCCCTGCATCTTATGACTATGGAAATGCTGATAGATGCCCAGAGCTCCAACTCTACGTGCTTTCACAGGATCTCCCACAAAGCCTAACAGAATCAGAAAAGGGTCCTACATCCCTCAAATACAGGAAGGAGTGTCCTTCCTTTCTACCTTAACTTTCAGATGTTAAGCTTGACCCTACCTAACTGCATAAACACAGTTAGCCTTTTGGAACCTATTGGAGTGCCACATGTAGTCTGGACCAAAGTAGGGACATGGGTTGAAAACTAACCCAGAAGCAACTTGGTTTTCTCCACACAATCTGTCCTAACGGGAAAATGTGTAGGAAGATTTTACCTTCCTTTACTGTCTCTGCACTGCCTCATCTTCACAAATTACAATTGTGAGGGTGAAATATGTGACTCCAAATTAAGAGTGAGTGTATGACAGCAAAAACGACAGGTTGGACCTTACATAGCATATGATTGCACAGCTTGGAAAGAGGACTGGGGCTCTGGGTGGAGAAAGAGAGCAAAGAACATGAGCTGAAAGGCCTTGCCAGGGGAATAGGGTGGTACCACAGCAGCAATTAATTACTCTGTGTGATTTTCAGTAGGATGCAGTTCTCCACATGACTGAGATTAGGTTTTTTGTTGTCACTAGAATTGGGAAGGTCTCTTTGAAATTAATATTTGAACATCTAATATATTTTCTTTTTCCCTGGGGGGATACTAACTAGTTTCCTATTTTCAAACATCATCAGAAACTTAGGTTAAAGCTTCAGAGATTAATATTGCCTCCAAGTTTGGTTGAATTTGGCTTATGGATTTGGATACATAATTTCATTGAACAAATTGCTTAAACTGGAAATGCCTCCCTACAAGTCATCTGCTCAGAGCTGCCTGCTCAGAGGCACACACATCATCACTGTTTGTTGATAAAGAGGAGTGTTTCCATGCTCTTCTTTCTAAAATGCTATCCAGAACTAAAATCCCTATATTCTTGTCTAGGATAACATATAGAATGTGAAAGCTAAAAACATTAGTGGGATTATTGGTTTGCATTTCTCAGCACCTAATTGTATGTAATTCTTTCCTTACTCACCCTCACTCCCAGAAATTCTGTGTGACCAGAATTTGGAACATCTTCTCTGTTTCATGGCAACATAGCTATGCTGTAGAGCCACACACATTATGATTTTTATCCCTTGTTGCAGGCTGGTTGTGTGTAAACACTTCCTTCCCAGTCCTGTCTGAGCCTTTTTGGATGCAAGCAGCTACAGTAAATATCAAGTGTGACTTCATTTGCTGTAGCTATCTGCCCTCTGCCTCCTAATCCTTCAGACTGTAGCTGCTTTCCCCCATGGCTGAATGCTGGGAAGCTGGTGACCCACTTCCGGAGACTGAAGGCTCCATGGAACATAGGGTAGCTGCAGTGCCCAGCAGCTCTGCTGAAGCTGAGTGCTGACAGCCAGAAGGCAGTAAGGACTGAATGCAAGTGCCTCTGAAATGCACGCTGTGCACTTCCCCTAGCAGATGCTTCTGCTGTAACCGTGTGACAAAACGTGCCCTTGACTCACAGGGCCAGACTCCTCAGAGGTGAATACTGGCTCAGTGCTATCAGCTTGTATTTCTTCCTGCCAAAAGCCTCCAAGGACCCTATTAAGCGGGGGGCTTCTAGAGCTTTTTTTTTTCTGAGGAGTAGCTTTATACAAGCAGCCTGTGTCACATCGATGAAATTTTTACTTCTTTTCTGGCTGGTCCTCTGGGCATTTCATGGTGGCTTCCTGAGGTCACTGGCACTGCTTTGCAGACTCCTACCTGGCATGCTACTTCCTTGGCTGAGCAGAGCTTGCCCAAAAAATACCTTTGTCTACCAGGGTACTCATGTCAACTGCTGGTGCAACTGGATGAGCTGCAGTTGGCATTCCTTTTGAAACTATCAGGTAGCCATTTTTTTTGTACTCTTTTATTTACTATTAAATATCTGTTTCCAAGAATATTGTGTGGTTTCTAAGGATACTGTAAGAGTCACATGTCCTTTGTGCTTTGGTGTATTAACAGATGGAGTACTTGGGCATGTTGCAGTACCTAAGAGTCTGTCTGGCTTCTGAAGCTGACCTGATGTTTTCTGACAATTTTCCAAAGCAGAAATTCTTTATGGGAACATGAGACTAAGGCAAGGTCTTGTGGATGAGCTACATCTGAACACCAAGTGACCACAACCCACTGTGCCACATATTTCCTTGCAGAGGCTTGCTCAGCCCCAGCAGTTACACTGAACAGCACGTTGCACCTGATTTGCAACTTTGATTTTCAGACTCTCACCAAATGTGTGCCATTGATTTCTAGGTGTTCTCTTCCCCTGGGCTCCAGGCATTGCACTTGGTTTCATCTATACCCCTAGCTCCCTTCAGGGGCAAGGCTGTCCTCAGGGATAACACAGTCTCCTGTTAAACCCACTGGGAACAGCTCATGAGGTGTGGAGTCCTTGGGCTTAAACTATGGAGTATGATCCTATGTCTCTAGTAAGGGTACTGGCTTTCCTATTGTGAATTCCTGTCCTAAATCCCACCCTATTCTGCCAAGGGGAGCCATCAGCTGCCATGTTATCCCATGGCTTTTTGCAGGGTTGCTGTTTTCAGCAAATAAAGGTTCTCAGGGTGTTTGAGCATTCACTCAGACCCTGTGTCCCTGTTAGGATCTTTTCCACATTTCCTATTCAGGTGCTACCTGCAAAACATATAATTAGTCAGGGGGAACAAAGACTGGATAAAAAATTCCTCAGCAACATTTATTCGACAGATTCATCCCTTATGACCGAAGGCCCTGTCCTTATCCTGTAAAATTTAATGGAAATTTTACTAATAACCTCAGGAGACCAGGATATTACTCTCCCTGATTAGTGGACAAGACCATTATAACATCATAGCTTCAGAAGAAATTAAATCCCTTCCCCTGCTCTTTTGGTGGGGGAACAAGGCATGTATTATGCTTCCTCTTTGGATGATGCCTGTTCTCACAACTGGTAATCATCTGAGACAGGAGCTGGTGTCCTGTCAGATGAGTGTGCTGTAACAGTTTCTCTCATCATCATATATCTAGCCCTGAATTTGTAAAATGGCTCCTACTAGATGGGAGCTGAGCTAAGTTTACTTCCATGGTTGCAGCTGTGCATTTCTGCAACCATTGGTGCTGCAGAAGCCGGTGTAGAACTTTCACTACTTTTTATTTGTTCCTAGGAGATTTGGTGGAGGGGTGTTGAGATAATTTCTCTCTCTTCCCCTGAAATTTTTATTTCTGGAGTGTGTCTCAAATATCCTTAGAGAAAAGGAATGAAATTCAGCAGTATGACTGTGCTAGCAGAGCAAATGTTTTGCTGGTAGTAGCTATCTCCCCCATCATGTTAGCACTGAATTTGTTCTGGTATTCCTGAAATGCCTTTAAACACTTCATTTCTTCTTTAGAGTGAGCCAAAATGCTCCCTTGTGTGAAAGCTAGCCCTGGGAAGACAGTGCTAAGCCTCTTATGAGAGCAAAGCTGTGCCTGTGTTTAGGCTTATTCCATCACGCTCTGTGGCATTTGAGGTGATTCCACTTCTTATGCCTATCACTTTCTCATTTCCTTTGGCTACGATCCCTCTTTCTTTCTGCTGAAATGTTTGGAGGGCAGGCAATTCCATGGCTGCCTGCAGATCAGCTTTCAGTATTGAGTTGTGTAACAGCTGCCCACTGTCACTTCAGAGCCAATTCTGGGACAGTGTCATCAGCTTTGTCAATCCATATGTCCCAGGGAGATTTTTACTGGATAAAAGCTTAAGTACTTATTAATTGGCTCAAATTCTTAAATGTATATCTGAGACATGAAGTGTCAAATGAGACACCTAACTTTCACTAAGCAAACAAAACTGTAATTCATTGATATCAGAGTTCTATGAATTCCAGATATCCATAGGCACATGATATCTAAAAGATTGTCCTGTGCTCACCTGAGCCTGTATATGAATGTGAGAGGATGAGCAAGAAAAATTTTAGTATTCTTTTTGCAAATGTTGCCTTTTTTTTTTTTTTTTTTTTTTTGGTTAAATAAAGATTTTAATTGTAAGGTTTGTGCTTGTCAAAATCATGCGGCAAAAGAGCCAGTATGAATAGTATTTAGAGTTTTAGTTCCATAAGGCAAGTGTAAAAACATCCAGTGGAAGCTGCAAATATATATTGTAGCTTTCTAATAGTAAAAAATTTCCCACTTGCCTTAGATGTGGGACACTGTGTCCTGGAAGATGTCCTCTTGCTACCTGAACAGCAGAGCCTCCTCCAGTGAGAGCATGCTCTTTGCCATTGCATTCATTTCTGACTAAGATGACAACACCCCAGGGCTGGTAGGTCAGCTGCACGCAAGCTGCATCAGATCCCAGGTGGCTTCTGGCAGGAGGTTCAGCACCAGCCTGTCCTGTCAGAACATGCTGATGGACTCAAACAATGGATGAAGCTGAGACAGCTCCATAACTGAAGTACCATGTGCTCCAGGTGAATGGTCTGCAGAGACCCTACTACTGAAAAGTAACTCTTAGGACTGAGTTTGGACTTGTTTCTCGTTGTCTAAACACAAAATCATGATCAGTTCAGCTTGCTTCACTTGCCTGGTCTGTACTAGTTAAATTACTAGTGGCTTAATAGTGGCTTAACTTAATCCATTACCTTAATATTTCTTTAACTAACTCAATTTTAATAAGAAACCTATCACATCTGGTGCAAAACTTGCTGAATAATAGAGAATTGTGGCTGCTCAGAAGCTCACAGTCTGACATTAGCTCTAGGTCACTTCTCAATAGGTTTCTGCTCCTCCACAACATGACAGCTGCCTTGAGGGTGGCCAGAGGAATGAAAAAAAATTAATGCTTATTTATTTTATTTTATTATTTGTGGTAAACAAACTAATAAGCACACCTTAGCCAGGCATGGAGAATTTATAAATAAGTGTAAGGAGCTCTGTTGCTGTGATAGTCAGTTGGTATATACTGATTTGCATTTTTCACTGATCAGACCTGCCTGGATGAAATAACCCCTCACAATTATCTTATATTTGAAAAGTGTGTTTGACCAATTTCTTTACAGCACTGCATAGCTTTTAATAGGACATAGAAATCTAGCATTCGGGGTCCTTTTGAACAATGGATTTCACTAGGGAGTGTCACATAGCAATTTTTCCAGGAATAACCTGGGATTTTTTTGAAGCTGGATAAATTCCAGCTCATGTAATTACACTCTGCCTTCCCCAGTTCCCCCAAAGGTCCAATTAATTCAGGCTTTCTTAGCACAGAACTGTTACACACTGCTACTGTACATGGCTAGACAGCTGTTGTACTTTGCCCCAAAGACAAATACATCTCAGTGGTGCGTGAGCTGATTCCCTCACACCACTCTGATGTGGTGTGCCTGAATGATTCCAATTCTCACAGTCCTCCAAGAAAAAGCACACTGGATACACACACTTTTATCGTGGTCTTCCTAGACCTGCTAATCTTGATCAACCTTCTTTGTCTTGCTGCTTAAATTCACCCCTGGATCTTGAAATATCATAGGTGGGGAGGGTCTCAGAGCAGGGGATGTGCCAGGTGCACTGGCAGGCTGTACTCACATAGCACATGTTGTTTTGAATACCTGAGAGGGCACCCCCACTGAGGTAATTAGTTACTTCCCAGCTGCCTAAGAGGCCTGTGACACCTGTGCTGGCTGGTGTCTATCTGTAGTGAAAGAAAAGTTTAAAATCTCAGAGAGTGGGTGGAGACAGAAAGCCCACAGCTGCAGTGGTACCTGCTCTGCTTTTCTCTTTTGAATGTGTTTTTACATCTGTTTTTTTGACCAGGTCTCAGCCTGACCCTTGCAGCAAGAGCATGTTGCTTTGAGGCCCATTGGTTGCTAGCTCCAATGATCCAGTGTGACTCCTGTGATTTGTAAAATCAGCTGCAGTGCTCATGTCTGACCCTTGTTGTCAGACTGGAGCCAGCTGTCACATCAGAGTCTCAGAGCTTCTGAACAGAGGGCTTTCGAGGCCTTGTCCAGCTTCAGAAAACTTGCTCGTCATAGTCACTGTGGTAGTAAGGATGTTTCAACACCAGGGTTGAAAACAATGGCCTCTTGCTTCTGTAGATCTGCTTGAAAGCAATGTGAGGCCCAAAGGTAAACCCGGGCTACACTGTGTTCTTGGAGGGACCTCTGCACTGCTGGAGCAGCAGCTAAAAGCAGCAGGGCTACAATGAGAGAGGGTCTCATGAAAAGAAAGCTGAATATGACAAGGATCAGAAGGGGGCAGTTTCTCTACCATGTTCTTTGCTCTTTGAATTTCAGGGATCCTTCCGGACATGTTGTAGCATTGCCACTTGTGTCAACCCCCAGCATATGCATCCAGGTCTCCAGGATACAATGGGGACAATTTTTTTTGTGGAGTTGCTGTGAGATGGGGTAATCCACACTTCTGTCTCATCTGCACCTGTGGATGCATTAACCCTTCAGCCCGCAAGGGGCTCAGTTCACCTTGCATTGCTTGAGGGATAAAATTTCAGCTGGCAGCTTCTGTGTCAGGCTAGTGTTGGCAGGTGGTGTAGCTCTGGGAAGGAGGTTGTTCAGTGACGGGTATCCTACATCAGTCTGTCTCTGATGTCCATCAAGGTTTCACTCAGTGCCAATTTACAGCTTCCTTCCTGCCTGGCTGTCAGGTGTAGCTGTCATCATACCAGACCCCTCTTCCGACTGTGACATTGGCATCCTCTGACCATGACATGAAGCACTTGGGTAAAGGCTGCAACGGGGAGGTGGCATGTGCCTGCCTTTACTGCATGTGCTACCAGAGTCATCCAGCTCACATTTCATCTTAGCTCAGTCTGGGGATGAACACATTCAGTACAAGTGCTTCCTGGGGAAAAGCTGTCATCCCTGAAACTTGCCTTTCTCCAAGCCCATTGGCTTCCAACATGTGGTAGAGAGCAAGTAAAAGCATTAGGAAAACAGGATTTCATTTCACATGTGTAATTGGGCAAACTGCCATTCTCCACAGTGGGATGGGGAAGAGAATTGGAAGGATAAGAATGAAAAAATCCATGGTGAGAGGGACCAGTTTCATTTTATTTATGCCTCGACATATGTTATACCTCAGTATCCTTATAGGGAGTGTACATGTGTTGGGAGCCCTGTCCCGGGGAGGCTTTTCCTGGCAGCCGATCAAAGCAGAGAAAGCTTCCACGATCGGGCTGCTGTGACTCCCAATTGCTGGTGGGGCAGATGCCCGGATGCCCCGGAAAAAATGCCTAGGAAATCGGGCTGGGAGAGGAGCCTTAACACAGAGAAGTGATTAGCCGTGACACAACCAATGCCATTTTGCTTTGGGTTTCTTACGGGGATCAGGGGCTCGCCCGGAAGGTCAGCTTGGCCCTCCTTCCCCACATCGCCTTTCCCTCCCTGCGCTCCTGCTTCCCTGTCCGCACCTGTCCCGCCGCGCTCCGCCGCTTCCCCGAGGCAGCTGGTGCTGCCACATCCATCCCAGCGCTCCGGTGTTTCCCTGCATGGAGCGGGCGCTGCCGCTCCCGGCCCGCAGCCGCCACCACCCCGTGTGTCCCACGGCCGCTGCTCGCCACCACTGGGGATACGCTGCTGCCGCCGCTGGGAAATCGCGCCCGGCCACTGCTAAGAGCTGCGCAGGCTTAGCGCTGCTCCAGCTGCCCGGATCCAGCTGCCCGGCTGGCCATAACCGGGCCTACAGCGGGAGCCATGCTCTGTGAGGGACACTGCGACATCTTGGCATACAATGTGGGGCCCCCGACACTGGACCCCACGGGAGAGACTTCCAGCTCTTATTGCTGCATTGTCTCCTGGCTGGCAGGCTTCTCTCAGTGGGAGCAAACCCCTTTCTGGTGGGTGGCACTCCTGGGAAGTGAAGGTGGTATCTTCTCCAGCACCAAAGGAGTCGCCTTCGGGCGGAGGACATAATATGGGAATTTTTTTGTTGCTATGCCGGATTTCATGAGTATTTCCCAATTGGGGAATCTCAAGGGAACCTTCAGGGAAGGTTCTCTGCTACCTTTTTGGCTACACAGCCCCGGGGGGAGAGAGGTGTCCTCCCTCAGTTTGGATTCTGGTCATAGTTCTTTATTTTGTTTCTTCATTCTTCCCAGTTGGTGACAGTGGGTTCCACACACTTTTTACATCTGAGCCACCATGGGTGCACAGCTTTCTGAATCCCAGAAAGGAGTTCATTACCAAGTTGTGGGAATGCTTGAGGGTGGGGGGATTCGGTTTTCAAATAAACAGTTAAAAGGATTCATCAGGTGGTTGTTTCTTCACTTCCCCCAGACATCTCTAGGATGTCTAGGTCTGCAGCATCCAATTTTGGGATGTTGTGGGAAACAAATTAGTTGATGTGGGCAAATCTGGAGACACATCATCTGCAAAATTTGTTTTTTGGAGTCTGCAAATTCGGTCTGCCTTGGTAAAACAGAAAGAAGTGAAGAGACAACCAGCCTCTGGTGAATCTGCCCCAGTTCTCCCAGTTTCTCCTCATCCCAGCCCCAAGTCACCTTTACCCAACCCAGATATTCTGCTGGTAGCAATCTGCAAACAAGTGCAGGGTTGCTGCAGTATCCCTGGCTCCCCTCAGATACCTGGCTACCCCTGCTTGGACAGTCCTGGCCAGACTGCCAGGGAATCTCCCTCGCTTCTGAACCTCTCGGTTCCCCCTGTTAATAAGCCCCATGTTTGTTTCAGTTCTGGAGAGGGTCCAAATGTCCAAGTCCCCCACCTTCACAAGCCCCAAAGTTGTTTTAGTTTGGGAGGATATCTACAAGATGGCCTCCAATCCCCAAGAGTGCAAGATGGCGGATGCCACATGGTGCAATCCCCCTCTTGCTCTCCTTTTTCCCAAAATCCCTTTTCCAACCCAACCAATCCTTTCCTTTCTCCAATCTCCTCCTTCCCTTGTGCATCATCACCTCCTCTGACTCCCTCCTCCACCCACAAAGCTCCATTCTTCCATCCTGCCTCTTGTCAATCCTGCCACCAACCACTCGCTGTTTCTGGTTCTCATAGTTCCCATGCCCCCTCTTCTGGTTCCCATGCTCCAGAGCAGGAAGAAGAGGAGCCTGGAGCCCAGGACTGGGACCAGGTCCCCATTCTTTCTGCGGCACCAGTCACTTATCATCAGCCAAGGAGGGGAGGTGTTGTCCACTCTAATTGGGAATCCTTCTCTCAAAAAATAGTCTGGGAACTGTGCAAGGCTCTCAAGGAATTTGGACGTGAAAGTGAGTACTTTTGTGGCCTTTTGAAAGCCTATCTTGCAGGGACCATGTTAGTCCCTTATGATCTTTGGTAGCTTTTCTCATGCCTTATGTCCTCAACAGAGTTTTGGCTCTGGAAGGTGGAATGGACGAGGCTGCTAAGGCATTTCCTCCCTGTACTCTGGCAAGATCCTGGAATGGCAGTAGATAATAACAATCTGCCAATATGTATGGACCATGTGTACGGTGAGGGAGAATGGGTTTTAGCACCTAAACAGGCTCAAGATATTCCCGTAACAGTCTTGGAGCATGTCAAAGACGCTGCCACAAAAGCATTTTTCTCCCTGAAGCCTGACAGCCCTCTTGAAACTTAGAGTAAAATGAAGCAACTTCTACCTGAGCCTTTCCTGAAATTTGCAGAAGGACTAAGCAAAGCAACTGAGTTTCAGGTTAAGAGAGAAGGAGCACAGGAGGAGGTGCTTGAGGAAATGGCTTTAGCCAATGCCAGTGAACAATGCAGGGCGGCCATCCTCAGCCTTCCCATGTAGCCCCCTCCTACTGTTCAGGAAATGCTTTAGGTTTGCGCCAGGAAAGTTCCCCTCATGGCAGCGAGCAAAAGCCTTGGGTCGAGGAACTCACAGAAGCCACCACAGAGGGTTGCTGCTGCAGACACGCCTACTCCGCCGCCACAACACAAGGGCCATCAGCCAAAAGTTCCGCTCAAGAAGACATCAAAATCTACCTGTTTTTTGTGCAATGAGGCTGGACATTGGGCACCTCAGTGCCCGTTGAGAAAGTAATTCTTAGGTTTTTAGAATAAGAAAGGCCAAGGAGTCCAGACGATCCAACGAGGATCAACAAAAAAACTGAAAGGGGTGTGTGGGCCTGCCCAGCGTGTGGATAAAAAAGGGGCAGGTCATAGGAGGGAGGAGGGGAAAGGAAGAGACTCAAGTGATAACAACTCTGACTTTACAGTGACCACTCCTGCTGTTCAGCAGCAGTCACCGGACTCCACCAACTCAGACCATGACATAAGTATATCTGTTTTAACTACTAAATGTCTCCAGGAACCTTTCAGGTTGCAGCTGACAGAGTCATTACACCGGAAAGGTAGCGACTGGCATTTTTTTTCAGTTGACTTACGGGAAACCTGGCTCCTGGAATTGGATGGAAAGTAAGTATGTCATCCTTAGGGATAAAAAGCACATCCCACAGGATATCAAAATCGTTCCGGATCTTGTGATATCAGACCCTAGATGACTTGTTCGCTGGTTGTGCTGTGTCTGCCCACCCCTATTCCTGCCTGAGGGACGAATCGTAGCCCAGGCAATCACAACATGGGACCCGCCTCAGGAGAAGGACATTGTGAGAGATCACAACCCTATGGTTTGTTGGACATAAATCGTGGGGAAAGACAAACCAAGGATAGGGTGTGAGGTCCGTTGGGGTGGGGAAGCCAAATACATCAAAGGACTTTTAGACACAGGGGTGAATGTGATGATCATCCCCTCACGGGATTGGCCGCCACATTGGGAGTTGCAAAGTCTGGCCACACACGTCCAGGGATAGGGGAAATGCAATTGGCAAAACAATCAAAGAGTGTAGTGAAAATTGAGGGGCCGGACGGACAGTTGGCTACATTACATCCATTTGTTTTGGATTATTCAGAACCCTTGTTGGGGAGAGACCTGATGACCCAATGGGGGGGTCTCAATTGGCATCCCAGATGCCCCCCAGGATTTTTGGGTGGCCACTGAGAAGCGCCCTACCCTGAAGCTGAACTGGAAGACAGATTCGCCAGTCTGGGTAGAAGAGTGGCTGCTTAGCAAAGAAAAACTGAAGGCACTTGAGGAGCTTGTGGAAGAGCAGCTGTCCAAAGATCACATTGTGGAGACCACATCCCCATGGAACTCCCATCTTTGTCATTAAGAAAGCTAACAAAGACAGATGGTGACTCCTTCATGACCTCCATCAGATCAATAAAGTTATTGAAGACATGGGCTCTCTTCAGCCAGGGATGCCGTCCCCAGCAATGCTCCCCCAAAACTGGAATTTGGGCGTTATTGACATCAAAGATTGTTTCTTTCAAATTCCCCTATGCCCTGATGATGCCCCACACTTTGCCTTCTTGTTTCCAGCTATCAACTGAGAAGCCCCAACGAAGAGATATCACTGGAAGGTCCTCCCTCAGGGGATGAAAAACAGCCCAACCATTTGCCAGTGGTATGTCTCTTCCTTGCTGTCCCCCAGTACGTGCAGCCGTTGGAGAAGCAATCATCCTTCATCATATGGATAATGTGCTTGTGTGTACCACCAACGATGACTTGTTAACCCATGTGCTTGACCTGACAACCAGTTCATTGGTTGCTGCAGGGTTCGAGCTTCAGGATGAAAAAATTCAAGGGATGCCACTTTGGAAGTACCTGGGCCTGGAGATTGGAAAGCAGACGATTGTGCCACCAAATTTGGCCATCAAAAATAATATCAGGACCTTGGCAGATGTCCACCAGTTGTGTGGATCTTTGACTTGTGTAAGACCTTGGCTGGGTCTGACCACTGAAGATCTAGCCCCACTTTTCAATTTATTAAAAGGGGGAGAGGAGCTAAGTTTTCCTAGGACCCTTACTCAAGAGGCATGGGCAGCCCTGGAAAAGGTACAAAAGAGCATGGCTACACGGCAAGCCAGCAGATGTGATTTGGACCTACCATTTAAATTTATCATTTTGGGTAAACTGCCACACCTCCACGGGATGATCTTCCAATGGCAGAGGGTGGACAAATCAAGGAAGGACCAAGACTGTAGGGATCCCCTCTTAATAACAGAGTGGGTTTTCCTCAGCCACCACCAGTCCAAGACAATGACCAAGCCACAAGAGCTGGTAGCAGAATTGATCCGGAAGGCTAGGATCTGGATCCAGGAGCTGGCTGGTTGTGATTTTTTGAATGCATCCACATCCCTATTGAATTGAATTTGGGACAGATTATGAAGGCAATGTCGGAGCACCTGCTTGAAGAGAATGAAGCTCTGCAGTTTGCTCTGGATAGTTACACAGGTTGAATTTCAATTCATCAGCCTGCCCACAAAATTTTTGGTGAAAAAATTCAATTTACATTATCACTAAAGAGTGTTCAGCATAAGAAACCTTTAAAGGCTCGAACAATTTTCACAGACACATCCATAGTGTCCCACAAGTCAGTAGTGACTTGGAGGAATCCTCAAACTCAGCAGTGGGAGGTGGACATTTCCAAGGTAGAAGGATCACCTCAGATAGCTGAGTTGGTCACTGTCATTAGGGCTTTTGGAAGGTTTTCTAAACCATTTAATTTGGTTACAGATTCAGCTTGTGTAGCAGGTGGGGTATCCAGGGCTGAACGAGCTGTATTGCAAGAGGTCTTCAACACTTCATTGTTTTTGCTCTCAAAATTAGTTGAATTTGGTCTCCCACTGAAAGCAACCATTTTATGTTATGTTATATCAGATCACATACTGACCTGCCAGGGTTCTTAGCCGAGGGCAACCTAAGAGCTGATGCTCTTCCTGCGCCTGTGGAGGTGGCCTCACTCCCAAACATCTTTGAACAAGCAAAGATTAGCCACCAGCTTTTTCATCAAAATGCATCCAGCCTAGTTCAGCAATTCTATCTGACCCGTGAACAAGCCCAGGTGATTGTGGCGACATATCCCTCATGCCAACAGCATATACTCCCAACTTTAAGCTCGGAAGCGAACCCTAGAGGGTTAAGCAGCTGCAAGGTGTGGCAGACGGATGTTACAGATGTTGCATTTTTTGGTAGACAGAAATATGTCCATGTGTCAGTGAATACTTTTCCGGAACTGTCTATGCCTCAGCTCACACAGGAGAAAAGTCTAGTGATGCCACAAAACATTTGGTACAGGCTTTTTCCTTCTTGGGTGTCCCCAAGGTACTGAAAACTGACAATGGGCCCATTACAATTCCAAGGAGTTCAGAGGCTTCCTGCAGCAATGGGGAGTAGAACATAAGAAAGGCATCCCCTACTCCCCGACAGGCCAAGCTATCCTGGAAAGAACCCACCAGAACATCAAGAAGGTTCTTAGTCAACAACAGCAGGCTGTTAAGGTGGAACCACCTTCAATCCGTTTGTCCAAAGCCTTGTTCACCATCAACTTTTTGAACTGCATGTATGAAAATCTCAACCCACCAATCGTGTATCATTTGAAGGAAAATTGTCAGCTGCACCTGAAAGCAAAGCCACCAGTGTTGGTAAAAGATCCCGAAACGTGAGAGACAAAAGGTCCTTATGATCTGGTGACCTGAGGACGTGGCTACGCGTGTGGGCCCATCCCCTCAAGCCTACGGTGGGTACCAATAAAATGGGTGAAGCCTTTGGTCCCAAAAACTCCTAAGCGAAAGACAGAGATCACACAGGTAGCTGACGTGACCTGGAGGAGGAAGAGATGCCAAGCTTTCTCCCTTTAAGTTATATTTCTGTGTTGTGCTTCTTTTTGACAGTGTGTAGTAATATTATTTGTTCTGAGTTTTTCAGTTGTTCGACCAAGTCCTCCTGATCACCTAAAGTGGTCCTAAGAGAATGGAACCATTTCGGCTGCTTCACCTGCTGCTGACCATCCAGTTTACGTCATGGATTGTCCCACAGCCCTGACAGAATGTTTGGGTGACCTTGGCCCATGTGCTACAACAGGACCGTATGTGTTTGTCATCTTCAGCCATCGATGATCCTTTGTCCACCTGTCTAGTGAGGATACCATTTAAGCCTCAAGAGTTCCCAAAGAGCCTTCTCGATTACCAAAAAGATGTTAACAGCCAGAAAGGCACCTACCACGTTTTTCACCAAAATTGGCGAGTTTATAAAACTCCCCTTCCCATCCGCAACCCACTAGATGTCTGGAGGAAATGGGTTGAAAAGATGCCAGAACTGCCCCAAGAGCTGGGGGAGCTGGATCTTTTAGGGTCTTCCCACGTGCAATATTGTGTACATTTCAATTGGGTACCCTGGTGAGCATACCACAATGTAGAACAATTCTACAGAATTGTTCCATATAGCGGAGAGTTCGCAGCTCATAAGTGGTGTACTACAACAGACCAAATCACCATGCCATCAGTGAGCAAGTGGAGTGCCAAGGCACTAAAACTAGAAAGGGGAACATTTATGATCTGTGGTGATCAAGCATGGGCAGGTATCTCCTGCCACCTAATAGGAGGCCCATGCACCCTAGGACATTTGGTGCTTGCTTCCCCCAACATGACCCAAATTCCTAATTGGCAAAAACCAAAAGTTCAAAAGAGGGATGCAGTCAGAATTGATGAATGCTGTGGTTCTCAAATTTACCATTAGTCCAGATCAAAAAGAACTGCAGTCTATGTTTTCCTTCCATGGGTGGCAGCTGCCAAAGCATTGAGTGAGCTAGGCCACCTCAAATGTTGGGCTATGAAGCAAGCCAACCTTACTTCCAATGCCCTTAGTGACCTTCTACAAGATGGGGAGACAACGAGGTGGGCAACTTTACAAAACCGAGCAGCCATCGACTTTTTGCTTTTGGTACATGGGCATGGTTGTGAGGACTTTGAGGGGCTGTGTTGCTTTAATTTGTCATTGAAAAGTGAAAGCATCCACGGGTTGATTGCCAGGATGAAGAAACTCATCCAGGATGTGCAAGTGGAACAAGAAAATTGGTTCAAGATACAGTCAATACCTCTGTTAGCAGAATAAAACGATTATTGGGTGTAGCTTCAGAAGAAGCAAAGGACTGGCTAAAAGATGCTTTTAAAAGTTTAGGACTCACTGGGTGGTGGTCATCTGTGGTCAAAGACATTCTATATGTGCTTTTTGTTATACTTTTTATCATTTTAGTCTTGGGTGTGTTCAAGAAAATCATCATTAGTAACATTCAGAAAGGGCTACTTAATATAAATCGAGTAATAGTTTCTGAGACTACTGCAAGTAACTTGTGTCCAACACACCAGCCTTGGTTCAGAGATCTATATCCCAGCTCTGAGCACCTCTCACAGACGGAGTTTACCTCCTCCTAATTACATAAAAAAGGGGGAGATGTTGTATTGTGTTTTGTAATAATGGTTTGCTCCTTTCTGCCCTTGTTTCTTGAAAAGTCTTATGTCCCAAGTTTATTCCTGCCTCTCCTCATTGTCAATCCTCCTATATCCTTCCCAGCCTTCTCCTCTGAGTCCTGTCTGTCACTTGATTTCTCCCCCTGGCTTCTGAAAAGTTTGGGGAAGGGCGTCAAGTGACAGGACAAGAATAGAGGAAGTTCCTCCCTTGGTGTTCTCACTGGTTCCCCTGACAGTCCCTCTAACCCTAGTTCACTCCTACTCTGCTCCCTATTGAATAATGGTTTGATCCCTCCTTCTGTACCTCCCCTGTTTATAAGCTGCTGTCTTCCTTGTCTTGCTGCTCAGCTGGAGCAGCTCCCCTGATGCTCGCCACCCCATTTGGGACTGAATAAAGGTCTTGGACTTTGCCCTCCAGCTGAGTCGTACTCCTTCCTTCCCTGTCATCGTAGGTCTCTCCTGTGACAAGGGGAAGGTCCCCTTAGACGCCCCTCTGATTCACAAGATCCAGAGAAGTGTCCCCTACATTGTCTGCATGTCACGCTGGCCCACGTGGATGGAGACACTGCTCCGTGAGGGACACTGCGACAGTTGTATCTCATATCACTAACTTTACATTTGAATGGACAGTAAAGATAATTTGCAATTTCTTGAAATATTAAAAGCTCAGAAAACCATGCTTTCTTAAGATGGGTATCAGTAGACTAGAATAAACTGGCTGTGTTTTCTGTGTAAGATTCACCTACAGATAGTCTATGAGTAAGTCAATACCACTATCAATTTTTCTTAATTAGGAGGCCTTTGCCCATGAGGAAGAAAGAAACATAACTACATCTCAAAACTGCTTTGCTCATGCTTCAGCCTGTTGTTGGCCAATTTATGTTTTTCAGCCACAATTCTAAACAGCTTCTGGGAAAAGAGCTCATTTGAAGAGTACATACTTCTAGTTTTGGAAGCAATTGTAAAAATAGCTTAGCAGGACTTTTATTAATAAGCATATGTTCTTTTCTTGCTTCCTAAGGGTCAACCATAACTCACCTACGGGGTTTTTTGCTATTTAAGTTAGATAATGAAACTGCAAGTGATGCTTTAGAAATCTATAAAAATTCTGTGCTGAATTAAGTGGACAATGTCAGTTGCCACGTAGAACTGAGTTACTATCAGTTTTAGAAGACAGGAAAGCTGTGCCCACAGCCTGCTGATAATTAATGTTTTCACAGTCATATTTTTCACTAACAGAAATGCTTCTTTCCCTGCTATGTTGTGTGAAAAGCCCAAATGAAAAAAAAACCAAAGACTGATGGTATATATGTGAATGTAGAGAACTGTCAAATCAGGCAGTTTTTGCCCCCTCCCAGAGGGCAAAATGCAAAGTAGAGGCTTCTAAAACCACTTGCCCTTTAGAAAACAAGGCCATATCCACCAAACTAAAGTTTGACTCTTTCTTGACACAATCAGCTCAGCAGATGCAAAGTCATGCCTTTGAAAAAAGTAGAAAATAGCCTGTTTCTTCCTTTGCTACATATATAAGTTTAAGCACAACTTCCCACAAGTTGAAAATTAAAAACTCAAATTGAAGTCAGATTTTTGCTAAGTTCACATGATGTTCCTTTGAAAATAGTAAAGTTAAATTCTGAAGTGCAAGTTAAGAAAATAGAGGGAACAGACTCTTACTCCACAGTGTAAAAATGGTACTTTAATTCTATTAAAAGCATTGAATGAGGCTTGCAAACACCATAAAGGACTAACACATAATTAAAAGCCAGAAGATGACACCTATTTTTATATTCCATATTTACAAATCTGTAATTATTTTAAGGACTTTATTCTCTTCTCATGCCTGCATGGCTAACTTGAATTACTCTAGTATGAAACTGATTACGCCAACATGTGAGAACCTAGACAGATATTGTATCTTAAGAGCCATCCAAGAACTAGATATCTAGCTTAAATTGGACAACTAGGTTTTCATCCTAGGCCATCGAGTTTTTGCTGAAAAATCAGCATCTTCGTTTTCATCCATGGGCCAGATGAGTGTGGCCCAATAAATTACTACTCAATGCTCTGTTCTCAAATTTCTTCTGAGTGCCTTAAAAATGTAAATCAGGCATTAATCACCAATGCACTTATTACCTGCATGAGAGTACAGACATCTAAGGGTAAGAGCTGCAAGGGGTTTTGCTACACCAGACAACACTAACTCCAAAATACATCAAGTGACTTCAGCTTAAACACTTTAAGGTGTTTATCTATGTAACCACTGCCTGAATTTGGGACAATAGCTGTGGTTTTTTGTCCCTGAAAGTTCCTGGCCTTTTGCCACATACAAAAGATGTTTGTGACAGGCAAAGATCACGGACTTCTGGCATAGACTCCGTGTGGAGGTTTTTTCTTCTGAAGCAAAAGATTTTATCAAAAAAGTTACCTGAATTAATGGGTTTTCATAAGGGACATATGGCAGAGAGATGTCATGGGGATCATGCATCCCCAAAGCTAGTGAGGTTCTCCTGAGCATCTCATGTGTTTGCTGCCCTTCATCTCTCCATGGCTTCCAAACTGTGCAAAGCTAATATAATTAACCTTAAACCACAGCTTTTATTAAACAGAATGAACAGAAAGAGAACACCTGTGCATGGAGTGAGAGTAGAGACATCTTTACTGTTCAGGTATAATGCCTTTTGATTTTCTGAAAACCATGTGGCATGTGAGGTATAACCAGGAAGTTATCTCTACAGCTGACCTTCTTGACTTGTTTCTGGTGCCACAATGAGTTATGCATCAGTCACATACTTTATATCCTCCTACTGACTTTGAAAATAGCAACTTGAAACAAAGTGGTGTAAATGCTTTAAAATTATCAGGTGAGCTTCAGTGAAAAGGTTCCCAATTATGTACAATGAGAATAAGGTAACAAAAGATCAAGAAGGTATTTTTTACCACTAACAAAACCCATCATAATCCAACATGCTTCAGCTATCTACAGAAGTGTATATTATCAAATATATTCAATTTCTTGGACAGATTCTCAACTGACAGTGCAAAAATCAACACCCTTGGGTTTTTTTCTCCCTTTCATCAGGGTCTTCTGATGTGACAGTAGGACTGTAAGTTGAACAGAAAGGCATATTGTTAGCTTTTAAGTCTCATCTCATACCTCTCTTTCCCAACACTGACTCAGGAGCACTCCACTCCCAAATCCTCCAGTGCACACAAGAAGTTCCATGTTGGCTGTTTCTGTGTCAGGACAGAGCTAACATAAATAGGAAATGTCAGGAATGCTTATCTGGGAGTGAACTCCATTTCCCACTAACCATTCATAAGGGAAAGCTGGCATGTCAAGTATGTGTCTAAGTAAAATGTGTGAGGACACAGGAGAGAGGAAATAGGGAAACTTCACATGAGATGAAGTTTTCTGCTCTGTTTTTTCACTCAGAGAAGATCAATACTGTAACAAACTTTGATTTTGTTTGTCCTGAACACTAGGCAGCATCCCCTAACATCCTCATGAATAAAACAATTATTAAAATAGTATTTAAGCAGCAAGTAGAATCACACCTCTGCCTTTAGAAGAGATGCTTTCCAATGGCTTAGCCTTGCTTCCTAAGATGATATTCCAGGCTGCACTGTCTGCCAGACCAGGCAACTTGATTTTGAGCAATAAGATCCAGTCACACAGTGAGGAGATTAACTCACATCTGTTATAACACCTTTTGAGGCAACTCATTAAATCAGTCTGGCTGTGAAGTCCAGCATACCTGATGGCATTAATCTAATATCTCATCCTGGCCCTGAGGTTATCAGTGGACAGCTGTAATTACAATCGATTGAAAAGACATTTTCACAGAGGAGTTTCAGTTTCCTGGAATTCAGACATTTCTGAATATTTTTCCTGTGTTGCCCAGTCTAGTCATTCCAATCTTATTATCTCCTGGCAGGTATATGCAGCTTTTTAGTAACTTGAAATCAAGGTATGAAATTGGCAAAATTCTGATGATAGACAAGATAAAAAGTTAAGCTCTAAAGACAAACTCACATGGTCTTTTAATGGCACTGTATCTATCTTCTACAACTTCCTACATCCTCCCTGTATGTTGGGGAATGGGGTGAGAAACTCCTGCTTGGTTCACTGTCACTCCAGCTGTGACAGTGGACTGGTCGCTGTTTCTTCACATCTTCCTTTTTCTCTTCCTTTATGGACTCCTCAGAGTCAGAGGACAGCTCAACCACCTCTGGTGTCCTCTCAGCTAACGGCTTAACATACCCAACAATGACACAATTGTCTGAGGAAGAGCCACTGTCATTTGAGTCAGCATTAGCCGGCAACTCAGTTTGCAGTTTAGTTCTTTGACTCCCTGAAGCAGAGTCCTCATCAGAACTTTCGGATGACTCCAGAGGAGAAGCTATGGTTGCACGAACCTCTTCTGAAATGGAATAGGAAGGCCCTGGAGTTTCATCATCCCAGGGGGCCTGACCAAGACTAGGTACAGACAAACTGTTATCTGGCCCTTGCGGGTACACCACATCTGGAGATATTGTAATAATTGATGAGTCCGAGTGGCTTCCTTCCTCATATGACGGTGCAGGACAGTCATAATTGGCATGTTGATCATATGCTTCCAAGTTAAAAGGACAACGAGCAAAACTAATGAATTCATGCAGGAAGTGCTCTGTCCGATTCAGCAGAAACGGCTTTAAATCATCAGCAAAGGCCTGACTTTCCAGATCGTATCTCGTTACGTTACTCATGATTATGTGCTGCACAATATTGATCAAAGATCCATGGGCACCAAACAGGACTGTAAGTTCTCGCTTCAGCCAAGGAACCAACCGGTGCAGGCAAGCGGGGTTGCGACGGAAGAACTCTGCCGAAATCTCCCGGTACCGGCCACCATCCTGAATGCTGCGGATGCGCACGCCGGTGCGATACAGAGCCCTGCGGAAGCTGATCATGTCCTCCTCCTGGATCTGCCTCAGAGATCTGCCCTCTGCACTAGCCTTCCTCCTCGAGGCCAGCCTCCTGATCATCTGCTGAATCTCTCTGTGTCTGTGTCGCCTTGGCTCACCTGACAACCCTTCAAACAACATCCCGTTATCTGGAGGGGACAACATCCTTCGGGAAGGGGAACTGCGTGTGCGGCGTTCCCTTGTTAAGGTAGTGCGGTAACGAAACCTCCGGCCATCGGGGCTGGCAAAGGAGCTGGTTTCTAAAGGGCTGAGTATGTACTCCTTAAAGTCATCCTCAGCACGAATCGTATGGAAAATAGAAAAAAAGGGCTGCTTGCAGAGCGGGCATTCTGCTTTGTTTTTTGACCACTCTTGGACACAGCGGAAGCAGAACCTATGCAAGCAGCGATCCAGATAAGCAACATTGTCAAATCTGTCCAGGCAGATGGGGCATTTGGAGTCAGGAGACGCATCTGTCAGCAGCTTACTGGTGCTGGCTTTTGGAGAAAAATTGCTGTCTTCTGCACCCTCTCAGCTAACAGAAAGCACCTAGTACCTCCCACATTTTAGGATTACCATTTGGCTAGTCAGGTCATCCCTACTGCAAAGCACCTTTGAGCATGAATCACATCCTGACCTGTGAAGGATGGGCTGAGCTTACTCACTGCCATAAGGAGGTTTTCCAAGCAGATGCTCTGTGTGTATCTCCTGTCTCTGTTCTTGGCTCTTAGCCAAAGGGTGCCCACAGAGTCCCCACTTGCAGTAGAGATTAGAGGGTCTTCCTTTTTTCTTCTTCTTTATTTTAGTTTCCTGTCTCATTAAGGACTGGTCCTAAGCAACCATCTCATCTTGATGTGAGCTGTAGGCAGCTGTTGGGTGGCAGCATTGCTCACTAATAGGTGAATGGGAATTGAGTCAGAAATTCAGAAAGCAAAGCATTTCTTTAAGCCACCCAGGTCTCACAATCTAGTGAGGTATTTTACTTCATGAAGTAATCACGTTCTAAGAGAAAAAAAATTGTTTTAAAAGAAAATTAATTATTATTGTCTAAGAGAAAACACAGACTCAGTCTCCTGGACGTGAAAGGATATATACAGTGTAAACCAGCATCATAATCAAAAAGACCAAGTATGGACATGGTGCCGTCACTTACCAAAGGGACTGAATGTTTGTGAAATTGCATGCTCCTCTTGAGGACTTCTCTGGGTAACAATCGGAAGGAAATACAGAAAGAAATTCAGCATGATCTTCAGACTTTTATTTCTGAACATAGAATAATATTTAATATTCCCTGGCACAGGCTTTTCTATGCAAAGCCTTCAAGCTCTGAAATGCACTGTCTTCTACCAGCAAGCTATACATCCTCCCATCATTCCCCATGCTCCTGCAGGGATCCACTGGCCAAACAATGCCCAAATTAGCAACTGGATGCCTTAAACATTTTCAACGCCTGCCCTTTGGTTGGCTGATGGTAAAGAAGCAAGTTAAACTGGAAAAGTCAAGTGAAAAGCACTGAACACAGTGAGCCATATTGCAGACACAAAGTAAAGCAAGCAGTGAGTTCTCAAGCTATGTGAAAACTGGGTCAAAAAGGACTTGAAACAGAAGCTGTTAAGCAAAGGGAGAAACCAAGGTTGTTATTTTAAAGACTGTCCATTGTGGCAATATTGCTCTGTGGCCAGGATCTGCTTTGCTTTTGGCTCTGCTTAAGACTGAAGACAGTTTTGAACTGTAAGACAGCAGAGATTGTATGAAGCAGATTCAAGCTGCATTGGGAGCGGCAGACGTACAAAAGCAGGAAGGTGAGCAGGAAAAAGCAAAAACAACAATCCTGATAAAGGGAAGAAATTATATCACCTGCTTTCACAGATAGGCAAGGACAGCATTGGAAACCTTCCACACTCACTAACAGGTAAAACCATATATACAGAACTTTTAACCTTCCAAGGATTTCATGCATGTTGTCCTCTTAGGTCACAATGTCTAAGCTTCCAGCCTGTCCACACAATGACTAAACTTAATGCCACAAAAGAAGAGCAATAAAACCAGAAGTGACTCCATACTCCTCAGAGAAGAATGCTAGCAGGACAGTTCTTACATGAATTCCTGTAATACCATTTGGTAGGCATTTCAGATCTTAAAAACGTGTTGCTTTGTGATCCTGGGCAGCTTCTGGTCGTTCATTGCAACGCATTCAGAGCACACAGCACTGAGTGTAGAAACAGGGAACCTTGGAAAAAGAGATGTATGGCAGGTGTGAACAATACTAAGACAATGCATGCTTTCCCTGGTGGAATGAAGGCAGAAAAAGCATTCCAACCCAAGATTGCAGGGACAGGTGTAAGACAATAGCTGTAAGACAATAGCAGAATCCTGCACTGAAAAATTTGTCTGGACATTTGTACAGAAATAAAGAGGACACAGTGGTTTTATTAGAAGCCTTAGCCAGTTACTTCCAAATTATCTGTCCTTACGTCTCGGAAAAAAACAGCCAATACTTGTGAACAGGGACTGAAGTGATATCATACTGTAACAGCAGCTTCTTATAAAGAGGATGAGCCAGGTCAAGTAGAGACCATAAGGGAGAGAATAACAAAGGTAATTCATATCCTGTCTTGCTTTCGTAACAGCTGAGCCCTGTGCACAGGAAGGTTTCTGGGGCTCCCTCCTCTGCTCCTTGTATGCAGTAGAAATGCTGCTTTTGTTGTATACCACATAATTATATTGCAGCTGGAGAAAGAAAAAAAAAATAAACCCTTTTTGTACCTGCCTATAAATGGTCAGGTCATGAAAGAAATAAATTGCAACAAATTATGAGCTCCTGCAACTCAAACTGCACCTCTCTGCAAGCACAGAGTATTCCCAGGTAAGCAGCCAGATGCTCATTTAATTAATTTTCTTTTTTTTAAATTGAATATACTTTAGACATCTAAACAGCCAACATGGAACAGCCTGGTTTTGGGACCCTTGTCACGATCCGCCACTGCAAGCGGGGTTCGTGATGGTTCGTTTTAAGGATCTCAGAGCGCAAAAGACACAGCAGGGGACAACTCAGTTTGCTCAATCACAAATGCACCTTTATTTAGTGCCAACAAATGCAATAGTAGGGAGAGAAATTAAGAATAGTAAGAAAGACAGAGAAAGAGGGGAAGGGGATTATAGCTACCAACGTGGAGGGACGAGTCCTCGAGGCTTAGAGATGCCTATAGACGCGAAGTCCTCCAGTGGGGTGTACACGAAAGTGTGCAGGGTCTCCAGAGCTTTTATAGGTTTGTCAAGGCGGGAACCAAAGCGAGGGGCATGGAGCCAAAGCAGGAACCACCTGTGTTGAGGTTGGGTGCTCAGGAACAAGCTGCAAACTGTACCTCTGGTACGGACAGAACGGTTCAGACAAGCAGCCTTGGCTCAGTCCACTGTAAACAGTTCCATTGTTCTTGCGCCCCGTTCTCATGGTGATGCATACCAGTTCTTCTGAGACTTGGCAAACGTTCCACCTCAACCAGGCCAGGGGCTCCTTTCAGAGTCTGGGGTCTCAGTCCTCAATCATTGGAGACAGTTGTGAGGCATATCACATCCTTGGACAGACTCTGACAGACCCTGCATGCTCTGTAACCATGGCAAGTTCTTAGAGTCAGGCTGATGCTGCAAGGCATGAACCATACATTAAGTTATATAAGCAACTTTCACAAGGGAATATAAAATGTCAAAATCTGGTACTATGCCTTATGTTCCTCTGTTTCAGAGTTTAAAAGTTAAAACTGCTGCAAAACCCCCAAAGCTTTTCAGTCACAAAGGTACAATCTACATGCTTTGAGCTTTAGATATTTGAGAACCCTTTTAAGATGAAACTTGGTGATGTGGAAAGGTTTAAAGGTGTGATTTTCATTTAATTTATTTAATTTTAGCATTCTTGGAATTTGGAAAGTTAGGCGTCCAGCTGGATTCCACAGTTTTAAGACCTTTTTTTTCTAATTCTGAGGTAAGATAACTTATCTTGATACTCACAAAAAGGCAGTTTACAGATATAATCACATGTGCTTTCCTTTACCATGGACATGTGATTAAACTGGCTGCCAGCAAAACAGTTACTAAATGCTGAGGTTTGCAATCAGGCTGCAATGTAAAAACCTACGCCCCCTCCATCCAAATTTACATGGTATGGTATTATATAAAGAGATAACATAATCATTGAGCAGAAAGCAACCACATGAAATAAATGCAGTGAATATTTGCTTATCCAGCCACTAAATAAGAAAAATGCAACCTATACTGAGTGAGAAAAAAATGGAGAGTCCTTATTTTTAATATGATGCAAACTATTATCATACTCCTGCTTAAAAAGCAGTGAGAACAAGTTGAAGTTATAGTGTGGTGGAAGGAGAGCACAAGCACACTCATGCTGTGCCTCATCGTATTTGTTGTGTTTTATATGCAAGTTAGCTCACTTCTTGCAGCACTTGTGAAAGCAGGAATAAAAATAGATAAGGGTGGGGCAAGAAGAGAATTTGACTTATGGAAACAGAGCAAACCCCCATTTTCTTCTTCAAGTTTCAAAGGCATCCTCATTTGCATATGCATATCTGAAAATTGAAAATGTAAGTTTACTTCCACCCTTTTAGATGTGATATTGGACAAATTTGTAATGGGCTCACAATCTGAAGAGACACAGACTGGGGTCCAAGCCATCCCTGAAGCACCAGCAGAATAAAACTTCTGCAGGGATACAGCAGCCAAGATCAGTAGATAGCAGCAGGTCAGCGCCTCAGCTTGGTCTGAGGTGTCTGTACTTCAGAGACCATAAAAATAGAAAGTGGCAGGTTTGTAAGAAAGCACCAGCATTCTGTAGTGCCGCAGGTTAACGATATTCTGTTAAAGCCATATGGATCAGTGTTATGCAGAGACTAAGGAGGAAGGAGAGGGGACAGGGTGATGAAGAAAACTGAGACAAGAGAGTGGGAAAGCTGAGGAAGAGAAGGAAGGTAGCTGCAGCTCCACTGGTCTCTGTGGCTATTGCACAGAGTCAGGTCATCCTGAAAATGGCAATTTAATATGCCAACTCCCTAGGACCAGGCAGAAACACTGGTTCCAGTGTCTGCTCCCCACAGGGATTCCCTATCTGGCATAAGGTAAAGAGCAAATAAGTCTCTGGCTGAGCATCCCATAATCCAAAATTAATCCCTCAGATACTCCTTTGGGCACCAGCCACCTTTTGTGCCTGATGCCAGACTCTGGGTAACACAGCATCAACTCCTTATGGTCCTTCTCCTTGGCAGAGAAAGATCCTGCCTTTGCTGCCTGTGCTGGGGTGGGTGCTGTGTGGGGAGAAGGCCAGCAGGCAGAGCTTTGCAGCCCACCTTGAACCAGAGGTGTGTCCATATAAAGGCACCAAAGTTGGACAGCACTTCAGACTGGGTAAGGCACCCCTCTAAAAACACTTCAGGTTATCTGCAAAACTTTGTCGTAATTTATACTGGCATCTAAGAATGAGAAGAGGAGGGTGCTGGTTTTGGCATTTACTTTCTTCACAGTGGCAGGTGTGGGGCTGGGTTTTGGATTTGTGAGGAACACAGGGTTGATAACAGAGGAGTGCTTTTGTTACTGCTGAGCAGTGCTTGCACAGGGCCAAGGCCTTTGCTGCTCCTCACCTACCCCACCAGTGTGGAGGCTGAGGGAAGGAGGCTGCACATGGAATTCTGAGGGGACGCAGCTGACCCCAGATGACCCAAGGGATATCCCAATCCCATACCTTATGGTGCCACAGTTAGCATATAAATCTGGAGGAAGAAGAAGGAAGGAGAGGAAGTTCAGAGTCATGGCATTTGTCTTCCCAAGCCATCCTTCCATCGATGGGGCCCTGCTCTCCTGGAGATGGGTGAACACTTGCCTGCCTGTGGGAAGCAATGAATGAATTCCTTGATTTCCTTTGCTTCTGTGTGTGACTTTTACTTTCCCCATTAAACTGTCTTTCTCTCAACCCACGTGTCCCATCCTGCTGCAAAAAGGGGAGTTGGAGAGGATTCTTATTGATAGATTTCTAGGACGAAAATAAAGCACAAACGCAGCAATATTATATCTGAGAACTGTTTATCGATAAAAAAGGGTAAGCGTTCCTCCCGAAGTGAGACAGAAAAGAGAGCAGAGAGGGCAAAAGAGGGACAGAGGAAGCAGCAGAGGACAGGGACAGATGGTTCCCGCTGTAGGCCCGGTTATGGCCAGCCGGGCAGCTGGATCCGGGCAGCTGGAGCAGCGCTAAGCCTGCGCAGCTCTTGGCAGTGGCCGGGCGCGATTTCCCAGCGGCGGCAGCAGCGTATCCCCAGTGGTGGCGAGCAGCGGCCGTGGGACACACGGGGTGGTGGCGGCTGCGGGCCGGGAGCGGCAGCGCCCGCTCCATGCAGGGAAAGACCGGAGCGCTGGGATGGATGTGGCAGCACCAGCTGCCTCGGGGAAGCGGCGGAGCGCGGCGGGACAGGTGCGGACAGGGAAGCAGGAGCGCAGGGAGGGAAAGGCGATGTGGGGGAGGAGGGCCAAGCTGACCTTCCGGGCGAGCCCCTGATCCCCGTAAGAAACCCAAAGCAAAATGGCATTGGTTGTGTCACGGCTAATCACTTCTCTGTGTTAAGGCTCCTCTCCCAGCCCGATTTCCCAGGCATTTTTTCCTGGGCACCCGGGGCATCTGCCCCACCACCAATTGAGAGTTACAGCAGCTCGATCGTGGAAGCCTTCTCTGCTTTGATCGGCTGCCAGGAAAAGCCTCCCCGGGACAGGGCTCCCAACACATGTACACGCCCTATAAGGATACTGAGGTATAACGTACGTTGAGGTATCAATAAAAATCAAATTGGCCCCCTTTGGATTGTGAATTTAGGGTTTAGAAGGTACCACATAGTGATACTGAAATACCTAATAATGAATAGCACCCTTGCAAGGATTTTAGTTTGATGCTTGTTTGTAACTAAAACTGAATTAATTGGCTTTATGTCCTGAACATAGAAGTTCAGCACATGCTTTTATATGTGAATAGTCACCTTGAAATCACTGGGAACAACTATCACAGTTGTGGGAACCTTGAAGTCTGACACAGATATGAAGCCTACTGCAGATGTTTATACGGAGCATGATTTTTAAAATGGTATGCTTTTATTTACTTTGATGTGATTATTTGCCCCTAGTCAGGTGAGTAATTTATATGGAATTTGGATTTAATCTTCCAAAGAAAGGAAAAGTGGAAAGAATTGAAAAGGAGAGTGTGCTATAAATTTCTCCTTCTTGCAATAGGCACTTCTGTCTGCTGCAAAATGTATTGTCCCACAGTTACATCTGAAAAATGACAACAGAGGACACAGAGTGTGTTTGTGTTTGAGAGCCTTTGTAGAAATGTGGAGTGACAGCACAATGACTGCAACTGATGAAAAAAGATAAGATTGTCAAGCTGCATAACCAGCAAATTATTTCGCTTGTTTGGATTTAATTTTTTTTCCCCTTTTGGGCTCTAATGCTGGCACTCAGCTTTTGGTTCATGACAAAAACCAATATATGGTCTTAATTAGAGTTTATAATTTTAATAATTTTGATTACTTTGCTACTTGAATCAGCACAAGCATAAAGTCAAAATATCATTTATATCATTTGCAATGAAGAACTATGAAATCACTCTACTAAAAAATAGTTGAGTAAAAAATATATTGTCTTAATGACTGTAATCAGAAAGACATGTAGTGTGAATAAAGCAAATGCTATCTTTATCTGCTGGCCATGTTGTGCTCTTAGCTGCTGCGATTATTTCAAAATGAGTGGAGGAAAATGCATTTTCCACTTCCTTAGAGTGACTGTTATCCTTCTGTTCTTAAGTGTGATGTGTGCCACAGAGGAATGAACTAAAGGAACTCACTGTCTATGTTTTTCCATCTCACTAAGTCCAGAAATCACTTTTAGAGCAATCATGAAGAGCCATACATCTGTACCCAGTTAAAAAGTTATTATGACATTATTATTATTATTAGAAATCACTGCAGCAAACTTGCCAAATGAACCATTAAAAGCAAACCAGATTCACTGAACCACAGTAAAATCCATTAACGGCTGCTTGGGGCAATATATGGGCTTTGAAGGTCTTTATCTTTTTAACCGTTTTTCTCTTCCGGTGTTTGTGGCAGAGTCCTCCACCTCTTTTTCATTTGAATGTAAAAAGCTATTTCAAAACCTGTAACTTTCTCTTTGTGACAAGTCCTCTAACAAACTTTAAGAATTACATACTAGCAATACTCCATCTTCTTTGACTTAAAAGTGCATACCCATTCAAAAGTTTTATACATTTCCTAGACATCTTTTTAACAGAAAGAAACCTATCAGACATTTTAGTGGCGTGTCACTGTTCAACTGCACCTCTACAAACATGCAGAAATTTGAATTTAAGTCAGAAAACACGTCACTGTTAAGGAAAATGGTGTGTTCTTTCTGCTTCGGGAGGGAACTTCACTTGAGCCTTTTTGGCTGTTGCTTTGCTCCATGCCCTGAGCACCTCTTTTGTGGTTTTTGAGGCTGAAGTTTCAGAGATGCTAAATCATTTTTTCTTCAGATAACAAAAAAGGAGGGTGGAAACCCGATTCCCGTAAAGGGAGTTTCGACAGTCCTGAGCAGCAGCTTGCCTGTGCCTCAGAGCATGTGCCAACACTGCCGTCTAGCTTCCACGAAGGCTTTGCGCACTCTCTTGCTTCTGGGTTGCTTGAATTCCTGTGTTAACACAGCTTGGTCGAGCCTCTTATCACCGAGTCTGGGCCCTGTAGTGTTGACTTCTGTCTGGAAACACAGAATCGTTTGAAGTGGTCACAGCACAAGATGAGGGAAGACGGTAGCAACAAACAGTAGAGGAGATCTGAAGTGGCAGTGCATCAAGAAAACTCACTGTCTGTGTTTGCAGATAGGGAAATGAAACCCATCTGTCCAAACTCTTGCAAGATATCTGGCAGCACAACAAGACTAGAAACACTAATTCCATGTCTGCTCAGTATTTTTAATGACAAAGCATTTGCAATGTCATTGAACACGGTCTCCTGACATATCACCCCCCTGATATGTGTCCTTTGGGCTCAGTGTTGAATCCTGCTTTTGTGTGTGTGTGTGTGTGTGTGTGTGTGTCTCCCTTATCCTTCTCTGTCTCATACCACAAATACATCTGTTTTACTCTTTTCCCACAGAAGCTGTAACTTTTGCTTCTTGGTCTGTGGTGACCTGGGAGCTACTTGTCTGAAGTAGTCCGAAGTACTGTGTTTAGGTTTTATACGCATCTTTTGTCTGGTCATCTTGGGATTTTAAAAGTTTGTATGGTTTCCATTTACCATGAACTTGCGTTTGTTTACCAAAATCTGTATTTATACAGCCTTTAGGTCACAGATGGTATTATATAAATGATAAAGAGGATAATGAAAGCATATGATTATTTTTAAGGAGGCAGAAGGCTCTATTAGGACTTTAGTTTGAAATTGCACATTTCCTCCATTTTCAAACAGCATGCAATGCAGGAATGAAGCAATTATGTTCGAGATTTCTGGGTGGTGTAACTTGTGAGAAATTGATTATCATCATATATTAAAGTGATTTAAAGCTGTATTTAGCCCAGAGTGGCCGGACTAATGATTTTGTATCTTCTTTTTGCTTGCTTTCAATAGCTTTCATTAGATATTCAGCTACAACATTAATCAGAGAAACATCAGGGCTGGAAAAGACCTTCAAGATCATCAAATGCAACTTTTGGTAAACCACCACCCTAGCATTTAGAGCATTATTCTAATTGCTACATCTGGTCATTTCTTGAACACTTCCAGGGATGGTGACTTCTCCACTTCCTGGGTAGCTTGTTCCAATGCCTGACCATCCTTTCAGTGAAGAAATCCATCCTGATGTCCAACATGGACATCCCTGGCACAACTTGAGGCTGTGTCCTCTCCTCCTGTCAGTAGCAGCCTGGAAAAACAGGCTGATCCCCACTTTCAGGCAGTTGTAGAGAGTAATAAGGTCACCCCTGAGCCTCCTTTTCTGCAGGCTAAACAACCCCAGCTCCCTCAGCCTCTCCTACAGAACTTGCTCTATACACTCTCCACCAGCTCTGTAGCCCTTCTCTGGACACACTTCAGCACTTCAGTGAATTTCTTGTAGTGAGGAACCCAGAATTGGACACAAGACTTGAGGTGTGGATTCACCAAGTATAGTGGCATGGTGACTGTCCTGCCCCTGCTGGCCACACTATTGCTGGTACAGACCAGGATGCCACTGGGCCTTCTGGGCCACCACGGGCGCACGGCTGGCTCATGTTCAGTCACTGTTGACCAGCACTCCCAGGTCCTTCTCCTCTGGGCTGATTTCCAGCCCCTCCTTCCCCAACCTGCAGCTCTGCATGGGGTCATTGTGACCCAAGTGCAGGACCTGGCACTTGGCCTTGTTGAACCTCACACAATTGGGCTTGGCCCATGGATCCAGGTTATTCAGACCTTTCCTGCCCTCCAGCAGATCAGCTTGGTGTGACTTGCAGATTTGCTGATGGTGGACTTGATCCCCTTACCCAGATCATCAATGAAGATGTTAAACAGCAGGACAGGGCCCAACACAAACCCCTGAGGGACACCACTGATGACTGGCTGCCAGCTGGATGCAGCACTGTTCACCACCACTCTCTGGGCCCGGCCATCCAGCCAGTTCCTAACCCAGCAGAGAGTGCTCCTGTCCAAGCTCCTTCCTTGCCCAGAAGTCTGCTGTGGAAGACAGTATCAAAGGCCTGGCTGAAGTTCAGGCTGACAACATCCACAGTCTTTCCCTCATGCTCTAGGTGGGTCACCTTGTCATAGAAGGAGATTAGGCTGATCAAGCAAGACTTGCCTTTCCTAAACCCATGCTGGCTGGGCCTGATCCCCTGCTTGTCCTGTATATACCATAGGAACACATTTAAGAAAATCTGTTCCATAACTTTCATTGGCACCAGGTTTAGCTATCCTCAGATATTCTCATCAACCTTATAATTAACATGTATCCATGGGTACTGCTTCATGTTAATTAGATAAGGTTGTATTTGAAGGAGAATCTTTTGTGTCCACTCAAGCAGCTGTTGGTGTGGCTGCATACCTGGGTGAATCAACTAATCATTTCATTAAATGAAAGTCCTCTTAGCTATGCTAATCAAAAGCATGCTGATCAGTTTTTCCAAGCAAACCCCCTGAAATCTAAACAAACAAACCACTTCAAGACTAATAAACCAGTCTTGCTCTGATATATAAACTATGCTTTATTAAAAAGGATTAAAAAGAAAAAAAAGATCTGAGGGAGATTTCATCAGCATTATGCATATATTCCTTTAGCCATCTCTGGTGATGTCATCTGAATGGTTAATGCTGCCTAAACAGAGTTATCTGCTGTATCATTTTGAATGTGACAGGAGACACAGGCTTTCTACTTTGACCTTTATCTTCTTGGGTGCGGAGAAGATGGTGGATGCTGAACACTGACATAAAGATCTTCTTATTAAATCCCAGAAGCAGGTTGAGGGGTTTCTATGGGCTTCTTGACTTCTATGAGCAAGCATGTGAGCAGAAGCTGAACAGAGAGTTTGAAAGAGAAGGAGAAGTGGAATATATAACACTGTCAGTGAGCAGCTTTGTGGACAGCTTTTTCAGAGAGAGGTAGATCAGTGTATTAAAAAATGAGACAACTGGCTTTAAAACTTCATAGGTGTGGTTTAAGCCCAGCAGGCGACAAGTACTATGCAGCTGCTTGCTCACTCCCCCTCCAGCAGGATCAGGGAGAAAGTCAGAAGAGTAGAAGTAAAAAACTGTATGGGCTGATATAATAATACCTTAATAGGTAGAGCAAAAGACACATACAAGCATAACAAAAAAATCAAAACAAAGAATTCCTTCACCACTTCCCCATAGGCAGGCAGGTGTTCAGCCATCTGCAAGAAAGCAGGGTTCTATCATGCATAACAGTGACTTCAGAAGACAAATACTCTCTCCCTTGATTCCTTCTTCTTCACCCAGCTTTATATATTGAGCATGGTGCCACAGGGTGTGGGACACCTCTCAAGTCCACTGAGCCCAGTCCTGGCAGTGTCCTGTCTTTTCCCAACTCCTTGTATAACCCCAGCCTCCCCTCTGGTGGTGTGGGTTGAGGAGCAACAAAGGCCTTGGCTCTGTGGAAACCCTGCTCAGCAGTAACGGAAAGTGCTTTATATATCATCACTCTTTTAAGTACAAATCCAAAACACAGCCCCATACTAGCCCCTGTGAAGAAAATTACCCCAGCTAAACCCAGTACATTCTCTACTCCATACTTTACTTCATACAATTTATGTCATGCTGTAGTCCTACATGATTTAATAGAATCTCACTGACACCTCCCCCACCCCCTCTCCATCCTTTGATACAATACACAGATATCATTCCCTTAGTATATGGACAGCCCCTGCAAAAGCCCATCAAATGTCAATATATCTCCATAGAATGTCAGCTGAATTAATTTCAGTGCCCATGAGCTGGGGCTGTCTGTTCTGCTGGTCACTCATAGGATAGGAGAGGAGACGTGATGTGATACTGTGGCCTAGAGCCAGCTCAAGTCAAGTCACTGCTGCATTTGCACTGTTGTAAGACTTGCCCTCCATTGGTTCATGTGGTTCCCATTAGAGTAATTACTGTAAGCAAAACTCAAATAATGTGTTACAACAATTTAAAGTCACATCCATTACTATTTCCACTCCTGGGCATTTTGTGCCAGATTGAAGGGTTTGATAGTGTAATGAACTAGCAAGTCACCTTGCTTCTAGTCTGGCTAGCAACAAGGAGTTCTGCTATAGCAATTACAGGGTCCACCACAGACCTCCCTGGGATGCAGAGGGACAGACTACCTGACCATGGCTTCACCGTGGACTGCAGAGGAATCTCTGCTTCATCACCTGGACCACCTCCTGCCGCTCCTTCTTCAGGAAAAGGACTGAGGACTCATCCACAGGTCACAGTCCCTATGACTCAAGTTCATACTGGAATTCCAGCCTGTCCAGTACAGCAGCAGACAGCTGCAATGCCCCGGCCACCTGCCAGCCCAGGCCCATCGTGGCTGTTATCAAAACGTTCCCAGGCACAGCAGAGTGAGGTGATAAGAAGCACAGCACTACAGCAAACAGCCACCAACAAGCACTGGATTGCAATACACAGGCAAGTGAGCCTTGTGGGCAAGCACTGGAGCCTGTGGATTAATAATTAAACAGCCGTAACAGACAAAAGTTTCACTTAGCACATTCCAATCTAGACTGTCATAATCCGAGTTTTTTGAGCTCCACGTTGGGTCCAAAGAAGGACTGTTGTGGTTTAACCCCAGCCAGCAACTAAGCACCCCATAACTACTTGCTCACTCCTCCATGGTGGGATGGGGAAGAGAACTGGAAGGGTAAAAGGGAAAAAACTCATGAGTTGAGACAAAGACAGTTTAATAGGGAAAGCAAAAGTCACACACAGAAGCAAAGGAAATCAAGGAATTAATTCACTGCTTCCCATAGGCAGGCAGGTGTTTACCTATCTCCAGGACAGCAGGGCCCCATCATGTGTAAGGATGACTTGGGGAGACAAATGCCATGACTGAACTTCTTCCCCTTCCTTCTTCCTCCTCCAGATTTATATGCTAAGCATGGCACCATATGGTATTGGATATCCCTTGGGTCATTTGGGGTCAGCTGTCTCAGCTGTGCCCCCTCACAGTGAATTCCTTGTACATTCTCAGTGTCCTCACTGGTGGCATGGGTGAGGAGCAGCAAAGGCCTTGGTTCAGCAGAAAAAATGTTATCAGGCCTGTTTTCAGCACAAATTCAAATCACAGACCAATAGTATGAAGGAAATTAGCTCTACCCCAGCCAAAACCAGTACCTTTCCACTAGATTAGAAGGAGGTATTTTCTAAATCACTATGGGGCCTTTAATCTCACTTCAGTGTTATGGGGGAGGTAAAAGTGGCTTCTTACTTCTGCCATCATGCTGACATGACTTCAGGTCAGTGTTAGGATGTGGAAGTGAATATGTTTCTAGGACCCTTGACATGTACTCTAGCACTGAGCTGTGACTCAGTGAGGTCAGTACCAGAGAGAGGATACAGAAAATTGTCAAGACAGGCTAGAGAAGTAAAAGCTCTTGAGTGGAGCTCTCAGTTCTTTTAATATACACAGAAACATCACACAGGTTTCTCAGTTAGCTAACGGCCATGTCATAAAAAGAGGAAGTCTCCTTCTGCCTTCTTGTTGTCACTGTGCAAAGTTCTCACCATAAGCAGGGACATTATTGAATGTTTCATCCCCCTTGTGAGCGTCTCTGCCTTTCACTTCAGGGACAAGAGAAAACCAACAGGACTTGGTGCTCCGGAGATTTTTGCAGAAGCATCCCCGAACACGCACACCGAGCAGCAGCTAAGTTGAAGGGAGAGAAATTCAGCTGCTGCTGCTGCTGCTGCTTCCCCGTAGTCCTGCACGGCTCCAGCGTGCGGTGAAGCAAGCCAGCTTGGACGGGATGCCGAGGAGTATTTTGCCATCTCGTGGCAGCTCGGAAGTAAAGCATCTCTATGTGATTACAAACACTCGCTGCCCGGAAGGAGCAAAGCCAAAAAAGAGAGATTTCCATTGAGCTGGCTGCAAGGTGACACTTGGAAGGTTTGCCGCAGAGCAGGCCACAACCCTGAACTGACTGGTACCTGTCCATGTGCAGTCCCAGATGCATGCCAGTGGTGGAACCTGAGACAAAGGTTGAGAAGATAACACTAAAGAGGACCCAGCCTGGGGCAGGCCAGTGGTCAGAGACTATTTCTAACTCCTGCTCTTGGTGTCACAGTGCTGTAGATCCCTAGCGAGCCAGGGAAAGGAGTGGATAACTATGCTGGTGAAGGCTTCAACACCACAGCGAGGACAAGAGCGCACTGAAGCTGAGCTTTTATGGTGTGGACAGTGGAGAATGATCCAGCCAGTCAGCTTTGGCTCAGAGAAAGTCAGTGGAGAGGCAGAGAGCCTGTCAGCACAGAAACCTTTAGTGGAGCACTGCTACAGGTCTATGACAATTTTCATGTATTTGCAGGATGATGTAGGTAAGATGGGAGATGCTGAACAAACTCAAGAATTGAACAATCTGAACCTTCCACTGACCTCCTTTCCCACATGAGCTGTTGCTGGTGTGCCTGAGGGAGCATTGTCCATGATGCCAGGCACACCAGAAAGAGGGCTGGGCGTTGTTCCTGGTCAGGGACTGCAGATACCACTGTCAACACCATGGGCACTGCCAGTGCTGTGGCTGCTGCTCAGGAAGACAAGACCTCTCCACACTGTTATTCCCACAAAGCTGGCAGGGAAATTTCCTGCTGCTGACCAAGGGATTCCACAGGAATTGATAGCAGAGGAAGGAGGGCCAGGCTCCCCAAGAAAAGGTTGTTCCACATCTTCAAGAGGTATGTGGGATGAGGTATGTGCCAGTCTGTGTGGGCAGTGGCAGAGGAGTCACATGAGTTCTGCTTTTCATAGCTGTGCAGAAAACCAGCACCTCAAACCAGATCCATTTTACTTCCAGAATTCCTTCTTTTCAGCTCAGAAATTATAAACCCCTGAAGAACCTGGGATGCCTTTCAAGTAAACATTTATATTTCCATGACCCAAGTGGGTCCCACCTTGGCTAAGAGCTGACACATGCACACAGCATTTAACAAGAGTACAATGACTTGAGATACAAATCCTTCCTATTACACCAGCAATGCGACTAGGTAAGGGTAACGGCCCTTTGCTGCTCTGCCAGCAAAGGGTGCAGGTGACAATGAGGCTCTCGCCACTGGGGCAGGATGGGTACGTGTGCCCCAGGTGGGGAACTGAAGCAAGCAAAATGAGTGAGTCCTGGCACTCACACACAAACCAGGACTGCAGGTCACAGCACATATGCCTGGTGCTGCCTGCTGTGGACACAAGAGAAGTTGCATCTGCCCTGAATACCAGGGAAAATTGTTGGGGGCAGGGATGTAACTCCTGAGCAAACTTCAAGGTGGGCTACCTGGTGAGAAGTAGGCCATGGATGCAGACAGTTCATGAAGGATTGGCCTGTGCTGCTACCTGGGGAGATCTTCAGGAGTGGAGTGCCTGTTGGGAAGTGCCACAGCACGTTTTCTCTTAAGCAAGAAGCAGGACCAGCTGGTGCGTGGGAATGAGTAAAATGGCTCAAGATATGGGGCAAGCTTATCACATGAACAGAAGGGCTGTGCTGGTACTCTGGGGATCTGTGAATTCACATGTGCTTTTGCAAACTTTAGTCCATATTGACTGTGGGTAAGAAAAGGGACAGGGCTGGCTGTACTCGCGTTTTACACAAGTCCTGGTAGTAATATATGCAGGTACTGTGGCAGGCTGCGCCCCACCTGTGACACTCTGCACAGCTCGCCTTGCCTGTGTCCTTTGCATACCTCTGTCTCCTGCAGGTACGTGATAGCTAAAACCAGTAAGGAGAGTTATTTTTCTCTTTCTTAATAAGGTTTTGTGCTTTATCTATCTCTTCCTCCCTAAGTGCTATACATGTTTTATCTGCCCAACCACCCGCACGGCTTCTCCAGCCTTCGATGGATTTCCTCTGCACCCTCGGAGACAATGCCAAGCTTCCGCTGGCCCCTGGGCTCTGCCATTACCTAGGGCAGCCCCTGGGTCAGGAAGCGGCTCTCCAGCTGCCGCAGGGCGGCCATCCACGCCCCCAGATTACGAAACCCCGGGTGCGCACCACCACGGCAGCCACCACCTGCGGAACAAAGCGTGTTCCGCGCCGGCGGCGGCACCGCCGCGTGTCTCGTCGCTTTTTTTTTTCCCAGGGACGGTCGCCCCCGAGTTGCTCACCGAGCTCCCGGGCAGCACCGCCACCCCTGCCACTTCCCCGCCCGCCTGGCGGGCACGCACCAGGCGGCAGAGCCGGTTGGAACACCACCG
>JANPWX010019566.1:1108722-1144371 GCA_024734555.1 Trochalopteron elliotii
AGTCTGAAGTCCGTATAGTTTAGCTCCTGTGGTCAAACTCCCCCCACCAGATATCCATGGCTACGTTATACTTTAACTTAATCTCATGGAAACAGCTAACAGTTTCTACCTGTTTGTTCTTAGCTAAGCCTTAAGTCTCAGGAACCTCAGTAAATTCCCATGGCACATTCCCAGAATTAGGGCCTACTTCTAATAGAAAAATCTTCAAGCCTTAGCATGACTACTACTACTTCACTATTTTGTCTCCCAACCCTCCTTTGGTAACAAGATCAGGGAAAAAAGCTCATCAGTTGAGATAAAAACAGTTAAATAAGGACACCAAAAGCCATGCACACAACCAAAGCAAAACAAGGAATTCATTCCTTGCCTCCAGTAGGCAGGCAGGTGTTCAGACATCTCCAGGAGAACAGGGCCCCATCATGTGTGACAGTGATTTGAGCAGACAAGCATCCTCACTCCAAATGTCCTGCCTTTCCTCCTTCTTTCCCCTGTGTTATATATTGATCATGATGTCACATGGTCTGGAAATCCCTTTGGTCAGTTGGGGTCACCTGTCCTAGCTGTGTCTCTTCCTAGCCTCCCATGTACCCCCACGCACCCCCAACTTCCTTACCAGTGTGGAAGTACGAAAAGCAGACATGACCTTGGCTCTGTGTAAGTCCTGCACAGCAGTAAAGAAAACATCTCTGTATTATCAACACCATGTTCAACACAATATCAAAACTCAAGCCCAGATCAGTCACTGTAAAGGAAATTTACTGTCTCAGGAAAACAGCACAACAACCTGACTAGATAAAGGGCAGTGTGTGCTTGAGGATGACATCTGGTTGTTTCTGCTTCAGTCTTGAAAAAAAAAACTTATTTTGGCAGAAACACGTCCCTGGAGGTTGTCTAATCCAGCAGGCTCTGTGTGGTCCAGCATGAATGCCCAATAAAGAGGAGCAGAGTGTGCAGGAACAGAACAGGTCCACCAGAACTTGGAAGGTGATAACATAGTTCAAGTGTAATTACTTTTTTTGGCTGGGTTGTTTTAAACTCAGTTCAGAACTAACTGTTCTCATACTCCTCATGTATAAATACTTGGTTTTTTAAGCTATGTTTTGGAGGGTACCCTGTAAATCAAAACATTTACTGATCACATTAAAGGAGTTATTTAAGAGTGAGGAAGAAGACAGGCCTGTCTTTTACCTTCATCTATGCTAGCATGAGTTGAGTGCTGTGTAAAATTTACAGCACTGAAGAGCTAGATCTCACGGTGAAGAGAAGCCAAACAAAGTAATGAGGTAATGCTGCCTCTTTGTTCAGCATTCTCTTGGAGCCATTGCTGGGTTTTGCAACCTTAAAAGCAGTTGTTATGGGTTTCTAGAGTGTAAGATTTTTGTGTCTCTGTGGTAGCAATGATCTTCTGTCTCTATCTTTTCTAGACCATGACTTCAGATAAGGAATTTGCAGAAGACAGCAATTTTTCTCCAAAAGCCAGCACCAGTAAGCTGCTGACAGATGCGTCTCCTGACTCCAAATGCCCCATCTGCCTGGACAGATTTGACAATGTTGCGTATCTGGATCGCTGCTTGCATAGGTTCTGCTTCCGCTGTGTCCAAGAGTGGTCAAAAAACAAAGCAGAATGCCCGCTCTGCAAGCAGCCCTTTTTTTCTATTTTCCATACGATTCGTGCTGAGGATGACTTTAAGGAGTACATACTCAGCCCTTTAGAAACCAGCTCCTTTGCCAGCCCTGATGGCCGGAGGTTTCGTTACCGCACTACCTTAACAAGGGAACGCCGCACACGCAGTTCCCCTTCCCGAAGGATGTTGTCCCCTCCAGATAACGGGATGTTGTTTGAAGGGTTGTCAGGTGAGCCAAGGCGACACAGACACAGAGAGATTCAGCAGATGATCAGGAGGCTGGCCTCGAGGAGGAAGGCTAGTGCAGAGGGCAGATCTCTGAGGCAGATCCAGGAGGAGGACATGATCAGCTTCCGCAGGGCTCTGTATCGCACCGGCGTGCGCATCCGCAGCATTCAGGATGGTGGCCGGTACCGGGAGATTTCGGCAGAGTTCTTCCGTCGCAACCCCGCTTGCCTGCACCGGTTGGTTCCTTGGCTGAAGCGAGAACTTACAGTCCTGTTTGGTGCCCATGGATCTTTGATCAATATTGTGCAGCACATAATCATGAGTAACGTAACGAGATACGATCTGGAAAGTCAGGCCTTTGCTGATGATTTAAAGCCGTTTCTGCTGAATCGGACAGAGCACTTCCTGCATGAATTCATTAGTTTTGCTCGTTGTCCTTTTAACTTGGAAGCATATGATCAACATGCCAATTATGACTGTCCTGCACCGTCATATGAGGAAGGAAGCCACTCGGACTCATCAATTATTACAATATCTCCAGATGTGGTGTACCCGCAAGGGCCAGATAACAGTTTGTCTGTACCTAGTCTTGGTCAGGCCCCCTGGGGTGATGAAACTCCAGGGCCTTCCTATTCCATTTCAGAAGAGGTTCGTGCAACCATAGCTTCTCCTCTGGAGTCATCCGAAAGTTCTGATGAGGACTCTGCTTCAGGGAGTCAAAGAACTAAACTGCAAACTGAGTTGCCGGCTAATGCTGACTCAAATGACAGTGGCTCTTCCTCAGACAATTGTGTCATTGTTGGGTATGTTAAGCCGTTAGCTGAGAGGACACCAGAGGTGGTTGAGCTGTCCTCTGACTCTGAGGAGTCCATAAAGGAAGAGAAAAAGGAAGATGTGAAGAAACAGCGACCAGTCCACTGTCACAGCTGGAGTGACAGTGAACCAAGCAGGAGTTTCTCACCCCATTCCCCAACATACAGGGAGGATGTAGGAAGTTGTAGAAGCTGTTTATCTCCTGCAGTTGAGAAGATGGAATCAAAAGAGGATGAGAAGAGCAAATGTAAAAGAAAAGATCTGCCTCCACAGGACTTGAGTTGGAGCCCCTCTCCAGGGAGTGACACAGTATGCTCCCCTTGGAATCACAGATTATCTAAAAAGGGAAAGTCCAGAAGCCCACAGTCCTGTTCACGGGACAGTCGAGGCAGTCACGGCCGTCGGTCTAGAAGGGAGCACCATAGCAAAAGCCAACTTAAAAGGAGACGATCAAGAAGTAGAGACAGTAGCAAGCATAGGAGTAAAAGAAGCAGCAGAAGGTCAAGGGCTCATGACACCAGAGCCTCCCTGAAAAGCCAGAGGGGCTCTCTGAGTGGTGAGAGCACTCCATCCAGAGAAGTGAGCAGATCACGTTCACGTAGCAAAGGCCACAGTAAAAGGAGATCAAGAAGTAGAGACAGTGATCGCTATTATGTAAGAGATAGTTATCAAAGTAGACACCAGTGGGGTTCTGCTTTCTGTAGTCGAAAGGTGTTTGGAGACAGCTATGAATCCTCCAGCAGAAGGAGGACCCGGTCTAACAGTCTTTACTCAAGGCAATCTGCTAGTCCAGAATACAGGATACGATCATTTATTGAGAGGACAGATCTGCATAGCCAGAGGGGACTCCATGAGAGACACTATTACTGTTATGAAAGATGCAGGTCAAGGAGTCGGTCAAGCAACAGATCAAGGACTCCTTCTGGAGGAACTGACAGAGCGAAAAATGAAAAACCTGGTGGAAAAAGGAAGTACAAAACTCGCCACCTGGAGAATCCATTCATGGAGAGCACAAGTTTAGAAAGAGACAATGACGCCAAGAAAACTTCCTCAAAATTTGGTGACTGCTGCAAAAATGAAGATAGCATGCCAGACAATCATGCAAGCAGTGAGACAAAGCATAAGAAAAGGAAGAAGAAGATGAGGAGTCCAAGTGTTGAGATAGTCTATGAAGGAAAAGCAACAGACACAACAAGGCATCTTAAAAAGAAAAAGAAAAAGCATAAGAAGAAACACCGGAAACATCACACAAGTAATTCAGTACATTCTTCTCCAGTGGTGATTACGATTGACAGTGATAGTAGCAAGGAGCCAGAAAGTACCGAATGGGACAGCAGTGTTACATGGACAGGCACAGCTCAGATAAATGAGAGGGAAAATGAGTCTCCATCTTCTTTTCTGAGGAGGACAGGATGCAAGGAAAGTGGAGGAGTAGACAAAAAGTATGGTATCCCTGCCACAAGGGAAAACTTAGATGGTGGCATTAGAAATGCTGATGTCAAACTTCAAGTAACAGCTGCTGATCAGAGTGTTACCATAGTGAATACCAGCAGTGATACCTCTTACACAGACACTGTAACCAGTTACATTCAGGAAGCACCAGCAGCGCCTTCCAGGCAACTGCCTTCCCCCAGGACTTCCTTCCTAGGGTGTCCAGAGAGAGAGCCATTGATACTAAGACTGCCGAAGAGACTTGTCAACAGATCTTCGTGGTTTGATTTCCCAGAAGAAAAAATGTAGTAGACTTGCCTTGGAACACTTGTTAAAACTGTGAATTTAACTACTTTTTTTTTCCCCTTGAGAACTAAAATGTCTGATAGAGTTTCTTTCTGTTAAAACGATGTCTAGGAAATGTATAAAACTTTTGAATGTGTATGCACTTTTAAGTCAAAGAAGATAGAATATTGATAGTATATAATTCTTAAAGTTTGTTAGAGGACTGTTTGGAAGTTTTAATTTCATAAAGCCGTCCACGGAGTATTTCAAAGTTTTGTGTAAACCAAACAGCAGATAAGAAGCCCAAAACAAGAGCCAGGAAATTTTATGGGGATAGCTCTTTTTAGACAAGGGAACATTGTTTAGTTCATAAAAAGTGATTCTGTCTGAATTCCAGCATCATTTCAATCTCTTTGGTTTAAGCTGATCTCTGCTGAGAGGTAGTTAGTGATTTCTACAGAAACTCTCAAAGGACTTTGAGTAATTTTAAGGTAAGCTGTGTCAAAATCTGAATGAAGCAATAAGATTTTTTGTTTGTTTGTTTAAATATATTTACATATGTACTGTGTGTTTTGCAAGTGGAGTTTTTTCTTTTGGTTTTGAGCATCTCACATATCCAGACCATTGGATATTTGTGCAGTCAGGAGTACCCGTGGTTGGAAGGGTTGTCTGGAGATCAGCTGGTACAAGCCTTCATGAAAGCAGGAATTTTGATCAGATTGCATGGGATTGGTTTGGTTTTGAGTTGTCCCAAAAACTGGGTGGCCGTTCTGTCCTACGCTTTCTAACATAGGAGTATTCCCCTGGGAAACATTTTTTTCAGATTTCTTCTTTATATTTCTCTTATTGGAGCTTGTGCATTCTGCCTTGTGTTCTGCAGCTGTGCAGCCTTCAGGGAGTCTTTTCCTCTTCTTTATACCCTACAGCTGCATACCTGAAAGACATCTCTCTTGTCTAGCCTTGGCAATAAAACACTTCCTCCTGACTCCCTTAAAATAACCAACATTCACCCAGCTCAGCACATCCTAGATGTCCTGCTGCAGGTATGTGCAATGCACAGGGCTCTGGCAGGGTTTTGTTTTCCAGTTTTGTCCCTTCTTTGTATACACAGCAGTAGCTGTGAGGGCTGAATGAGGAGGTTACCTTCTTTGTCTCTCCTGCAGTACCTCCATGAGTTTGATGGATTTGACCTTGGCTGGTTGCCTGCCAGATACTCACCAAGCTGCTCTGTCACTTCCCTTTCTCCACAGGGTAGGGGAGAAAGTAAGATGGGAAAGTTGTGGTGAGATAAGGTAGGGTACTGTCACTAGCCAGATATAATTGGGGGCAATTAATATCTTCTGTTGCCAATGAAAAATTGAGTAAGGGGATAAGAAACAGGCAAAACTGAAACAAATTTCCCTTCTCAACTTCACTCTTTCATTACAGGCTCTTCTACCTCCTCCTCCCCAGCTGTGCAGAAGGATGGGGAATGGGTATTGTAGTCAGTCCATAACATTCAGTCTTGCTGCTTCTTACTCTTTACACTGTTCCTCTGCTCTAACAGGAGCCCTTTCTACAGGTGTGCAGTACTTCCAAAACAGATTGCTCCAGCTGCCAGGAAATGTGTTCTTGTGTGTGCTCCTAAGCACAGGCTGCAGCTCCTGACAGGAACCTGTTCCTGTGTGGAATCTCCATGACCTGTAGCTTCCATCAGGGCATCTCTACCTGCTCCGGAGTGGGGCTTTTCCATGGGCTGCAGGTGGGTCTCTGCTCTGTAGCCCTGGTTCATGCCTGAGATGTTTTGGTTTCTGAAATTCCTTTCCCAGGGAATTTTCTGTAAACAAGAGACATGTTTTTATAACAACAAATTTTGCATTTTTTCCCTAGGAGGGACTTCTTTTTGATGTCCTCTGGTCTGACCAATGTGATTGAAGAGGTTTGTCTTCTTGTCACCAATCAAATTGGTCTGTGTAGAATAGTATAAAAAGGGAAACATACCAAGAATAGGGGCCTTCTGAAGGCCTTCAGCCTTCTGAAGGCGGAGTCTTTGTGTCATCGTGGTGTACAGCAGTGTCACTGCTCCACTGTGGTAATCCAGGGGCTGAAGGGGACAGCTGGTCTCACCATGGTCTTCATCACCTGAAGTGCCCAGGCTGTGTAGAAGGGCTGCTCTTGCCCAACCAGTCAGCATGAGTTGGCTGAGCCTGGGGGAGAATTAGGAATGATGACAGTCAGTCACCTCCACCCTTGCCCCTGGGAGCATCTCTGGGCTGCAGGGCTCAGGTTGGTCCCTACCTTGGGATTAGGTTTCAGGGAGCACAAATGTCTGAAGGAGCCAGGCACTGGGAGGCCTGGGGGCCACATGGTGTGAACCATAGTGGTGGTCTTGCTGTTGTCCCTTCTGGCTATTGGCTGCTAAAAGCTCCTTGGCATCTCCTAGGAATGAATGTGGTGGCTCCCTTTGTTCTGTTCAGCCCCAACAGCCTCTCCAAACTTCCATGGAGGGCAGGGGCTCAGGCACCGGGGTGTCCCTGGCGGATGGCTCAGGGATTGATGGTGCAAGTGCCTTTGACTGGAAGCCTTGGTCCATTCACAGAGCTGGGGTATCCTTGGCAGAAGTGAGACTCCTGTACCTGGAGTGCTGGGATGGAGGGTACAGGCTATTGAGAAGAGGGCAGGGCAAGGTGGAGCTGTTGAACTAAATAGAAGGGAGAGGTTTGATGGTATACAGCCCTTCAGCTGGTGATGATGGGAGCCTCTGGGTGAGGATGAAGGGATGGAGAACAAAGCAGATGTGGCAGATGTCTTCTGTCAGTTTCCCAGCCAGGGTGCCAGTGCTGAGAAGTTAGTTTGACAGGCCATTAGGAGAAATTTTCAGATTGACAGCCTTTGTCCTTATGGCAGATTTCAACTTTCTAGAGACCAGCTGGAAATGCCGTTCTGCTGTGATAAGCAGATCTGAAAAAGTCCTAAAGTTTATAGGAGAGGACTTTGTATTGTAAGTGTTCAGAGAGACAGCTAGGAAAGATGCCCTAGACTTGCTGGTTGGGAATGGAGAAGGCCTGATGGGAGATGGCATGGTCTTGGCCACAGTGATCAGGAAATGGTTCAGCTTAAAAATTTCAGTGCAATGAGAAAAAACTGCAGGTTGCTTCCTTATTTTGAGAGAGCAAACATTGCGCCATCCAGGAGTCCCCTGGGAATCTGCTCTTGAGGTCTCAGGAGCTGCATGCTGCATGGGATCTTCTGCAAACACTGCAAAGAGCAAGCTGTCAGAAAACATTCTCAATACTTCAGAGACATTTACAGTGTGGCAAACCTCATTTGGTTGTTTTTCATGACGCTCATTTCTAGGAATTTGTCATTAAAATGTGAAGGGTGTCTAGGGCAGTGAGCCCAACTAATGAAAACACGTTACAGGCAGCCACTGATTTCCAGTGCTGCTTTGTGTAAACTGGCTCATCACTCCTACTGCACCTACCTGCAAAGTGTGAGTAAGCAACATGGTTTGGTATCAGCTGCTACTAGGAATTCTACTTGCGTAGAGAAAGCGTTGTGGTTTAACCCCAGCTGGCAACTAACTACCATGCAGCTGCTGACTCATCACACCCTACCCCAGTGGAATGGGGAAGAGAACTTGGGGGAAAAAGAAATGTGAAACTTGTTGGTTAGCAGTTTAATAATTGAACGTGAGTAAAATATAATAGTAATAGTATTAGTAATGGTAATAAAAAGGAGAAAGAACCAAATAAAAGTAAGTAATGTACAGTACAATTGCTGACCACCTGCTGGCCAATGCCAAACCCAGATAAGCTCTCTTCTGGGTAACTCCCTCAGTTTATATACTGGGTGTAACAGTCTATTTTATGGAACATCCCTTTGGCCATTTCAGGTTGTCTGTTCTGGCCATGCTCCTCTCCACATTTTTGTGCACTTTCTCACTGGCAGAGCATGAGCCACTGAACAGCTCTTGACTGAGAGTAAACACTCTTAGCAACAACCAAACCTTTGGTGTGTTGTCAGCATCATTCTTGTACTGAATCTGAAACACAGTGCTGTACCTGCTTCTAAAACAAATTAACTCAAATTCCAGCCAAAACCAGGACAAAGACTGAGCTGCATTAATCAGGTCAGGGTAGGAAATGAGATTTACCAAACCTCTTCCAGAGTTCCCCTGGCATAATTTTGTGAGCTTAGACAAGACTTCAGTCAGCAGTGGTGTTGGATTTAGCAACCTACATAACCTTATCCGGGGCTATTTGACTTTCCCTGGATATTCTGCCTGTTTTCCAGGTGCTTTTTGAGAAGAAGGTGTCTACAAAACCTGGGGTGTAAAGCCCTGAACTCTCTTGAGGTGTTTCTTAAAAGTTTAATGTTAAGGGTTTTTTTCCCTGAGACAGGCTCATGGTAAAACACAATATTCTCAGGAGGTTAAACAAACTTTTACTGGCAAACTTTAGAAAATAAGGGTACCTGGTAATTTTTAAAACATTCAATTGACAAAGCATTTCACAAGGCATTGACTTAGCAAAGTCTAACCCATACAACTTTAAGTTACCCAGATTTCAAGAAGAGGAAGTTAGAAAGGGAAAGGGTGTGTCATTGTGCAACTCCTTGTATCTGCTTTGGCCTCCTGGGACCCTCCCCTCCACATGGGGCTTCTGGTGTGCCAGTGGCTAATAACCATTCTGGAGCTGGACTAGAGACTCCAGGGAGGTGGGATATGGAGAAGTGCATCATCCCACTTTTTGGCTCTGAGCTTGCCTTGCCACCCTGCCACCCCCCCCCCCCCCCACACACACACACACACCCACACCCACCCATGCTTTGGTTGTTTTGCACAATTATTGATTTTCTCCAGTCTCTCACACTGGGGTAACTTGAAATCTCAGGAGAGACATGACAGCAGACAAACCCACCAGAATTACCTTGCTCTACATGCTTGCAGAGCCTGCTTATGTAGGGAGCAGGGATCTTGTTTGCAGTTTATTCAGTCAGAAATACATCACAACCCAGGGTGCTCTGCATGGGGCTCCTCCTTTAGTACCACTTGCTGCGCTTCAAATGAGTTTCTAAGGTTCATCACATTGAAGTGAAACTACACGGATGAAGTGTATCTCCAAACTGGACTAGAATCCAAAATGTGGCTGCAGAAAATGCTGCTGCTGCTGTCATGCCTATCTACTGAACATTTTATTGGTAGATGAATCATCAGCAGTGTCACAGATACTCAGTGCTTCAGTTTTAAGAAGTTTCAAGTGTCACTTTCCAGCAAGCTGGAACAGTCTGCAGTTTAATAGGTTTCATGGCCTTTGCCATGGAGTGACAGAAGGCCTGGAAACATCCCAAGCCTACTAGATAGGCAACCTGCTCATTTAGGTATATTGTCAGTGGTCTCCAAAAGGGGAACTAAATTAACTGAAGCAAGAGTTTTGTATTAGCAAGGGCTGATGGAAAGTAGAGGAATGTCCCCTCTTAGAATGCCTTGGAATGCTGAGTCCTGGAGAATTTTTTGCCCAAGGTGTGGAGTGACCACCTGCACATCTAAGTTAGTCTTTAGTCCTGATGAATAACATGTGAAACCAGTGTGTGTGGCAATAATACCATTTATCTTTTGAAAACCTGTAGCTGTTAGAGATCAGGCATCCATCCAGTGTGTTATGCACAGAACAGCTAAATGACAAGCTGCTGTCCAAGGCATTGAGATGAAATTATCAAGTGTATAGGGGAAAAAACTTGCAGAGCATAACTTCTTTTTGTTAAGATCATTCACTTGGTGAGTGTAGCTGAGATGGTAAGTTTAATCCTCAACCAATTACATGAGCCAGGTCACACAGCTCATCTGTAACAGAGGGGTTTGTGCCTTGAGGTCATAGCAGTTTCTTGTCCATTAGCTGAAGAGTCAGAAATGAATGTACATACATGCACATGTATGTGTATGCACACCTGCATGCATTAGGTTTATGAGGAGAGGGAGTAGGGGGGGAGAGTACAAGTAAGCTGACAGATGCCTCTTTTACTCTGGGGGAGGAGAAAAGCAAAAGCAAATACTGTGCATCTCCTGCATGCACTCCTATTTTATTTGGATCTAGGAAAGAAGGAAAAACCCCAAAACAACAAACCACTGGATGGCGTGGTATCTTGTAAGATTTATGAACTACTAAATTTAGAAAAGTCATTTTACTCTTGCTGGTGTACTGCAGGCTCTCGTGCAAGAGTCAGTAAGAAAAAAAAATGTAAGTTACTTTCTCTGTGAGAGCATGTACAAGTAGCATAAAATAGGTTCAATTAATCTTTTCAACCACTGAATTTACTCTGGATAAACAAAGCATTTATCAAATTATATGTTCTAGAAAGGTAATCAGCCTTATAAAATGCTTCACAGTTCTGCTTTCCTCATTATTGTATTGCAGATAGTTTTCTGAAGGGAAAAACTGTTCAAGCAAAATGTTAAATAGCATTGATTTGTCATTTTCCTGCACTGACCAGGCAGCATCCTGCTGGATCTCAAAATATGTAGTCATTATGAAGCTTGTATTGAACTGTTCATCCTTTTTCGCTCTTTTTTTATCAGGTAATGTTCCTTTGTGATGAATAATTTCCAGATCTTCTGCTTCAGTTGGCACAGGTGAAAACTCTTCAGGAATCATGCCAGATGATTAAATACAGAGGATCATCACAACCTAGTGACTGAGCTGTGTTCAGGTAACCTCTACAGGCAACCTCTACTGCTTTACCTGTAGCTATAGATGTTTCTTCATAGCAACCACCTGTGTTCCAAACTACATCACCGAGATCTTTACACAAGGAACCTGTAATTTTAGGCCGAGGCATTAATGAATGGAAAGAGTTTTTATCAATCCCTTTATATTATTTTCTTTTCAAGAAGAAAAAAGGAAATCTCTACATTTTTCATGGCAAGTTGATGCAGAAATAATCCAGTAGGACTTTTTGACTTTTGCTATGAAGTGGGTCATAGTAAACAATTGGATTAAATAGTCCCTTCCAGGTTAAAAAAAAAGGGGAAAAGATAAAATGTGAAATAAAGAGTTCAGCCACGAAACAGAACCTCATGTTGTTTAATGGCAAAGTCTTTTGCACAGGCATCTCAGTTTCAGAGATATTTGTTACAATGTCATCGTTACACACTAGGGGTCGTTGCTCACTTGAAAATCGATGCAAGAATTTCATTGTTCCAAAGTATGATTAACTATCACCAGTTTATTTTATTTTAATTCCAAATTTCTATTGCTTTATGTGAGGTTTGCTATTTACTGCCAGATTTACAGGGCTGGTTAGCTAAACTAAGTTAGAGTGATTATCCTTGGGGACATTAATAATCCTTGTTTTAACATGCCAAAATTGTCAGAAGTTAATTGCACTATTGCTCTCTTTTTGCACAGGCCTATTGCGCTACAAGAGCAGTGATGCACGGCAGTGCTGGTGTACAGTCAGAAAACAGCTTTGTTCAAGAAACAGCCAGCACCAGAATGAAGATTGCCAAAGAAAAATTTGCTGTCACAGAATACCCCTACCATGTCCCACAGGCCAAACCGATGAATCTCATCTCTTGTCTCTCAGCACTGAGCAGACATGTTGAAATGGTATGCAGCATACTACCTGTGTTGTAACCACAGCTGACAGAGAGATAGTCTCTTATAAAAATGCCTTGTTGTCACCAGTTAGAGAGTATCATGATCAGTGCGAGTTCCATAGATATTTCCTTCAACAATATTATAGTAATTTAGAAAATGAAGGTTAGCCTTTGCCCATGCAGAACTGTTCTCTAATACCAAATCAGTTGTTCTGAGTCCTGCCGTCTCCTCACCCCGTGTCATCAAGCTGCTGGATTTCTAAAACATGGCCTTCTGGAGCTTGAGTCAGGTGTGAATAAACAGGAGAGTGGAGGAGTAGTGTTGAAGAATACATTTGGTGTAGGGAGCACATGGCCTGAGCATCCTGTACCAGTAAGTGGCAGCTTTGCTTGCTTGGTTCATTGCAAGGCTTTGGTGCTGTGCAGAGCTACAAGTTTCTGATCAGGCAGCACTTGCCCTTTGTGGCTGAAGATGCTGAGGGCAGGAGTCCTGCCATGACCCGGCTCTTCACTGGCACATGGGAAATGGGATCTGAACTTTCACACGCAGAGAGTGCTCAGGCAGCACGCTTCTCTTTCCACCTGAGTGCCACTGCAGAGGAACACGTCAGCTTTTTTGCAGCTCCAGAAGCTCAGGGTTCTCACTTCTTGACAAATCAGTGATGCAAAGGGCCTTGTTAAGAAGGTCAAAAGTACAGGGAATGTGTTAGAAATTCTCAGAAAAAGTTACCCTTATTACAGACAAAGATAACTAAGTCATTCCCTGCATTTCTCCTTCTCAAATTCTTTCAGTCATCTACTCTGTTAGGTCACACTTCTTCTGGCGCTTCAAATGAACTGATTGTACTCTTGATTTGTACCAAAGCATAAGAGGTGGAATCATCTAAACTGAACACAGTAACCACCTACCTCTGTCAGACCATCTTCACATTCTAGATCACTTTCAAGATGTACCTTGAGGAGTCTGAATGATTATTGCACCACTCTCTCTTTGCAGCTTCAGGCTCTGGAGCTCCTTTCTCTGGGTTCACCCAGGGTTGTATTCCCCAGCAATTCCTGGTACCACCTCCTGTTTCCTTGGGGTACAATAGTCTAAATGAAAACCTAGCCAATGGCACAATGCTCGAGTCCACAAGGAAAATAAAGGACAAGCTGTAAAGTTCTCAAAACATTTGTCTGATTTGCTGCAAGAGTCTTGCTGCACGCACAGAGTTGGAAGCCAAGAGAAGCTGCAATTGGTGGCACATCTTGTCATAGGAGCTCATCCTAGCCCTCCAGTAAAGTAAAGAGCTTGAAAAGAGCAAACGTGACTATGGAAAAGATTCTTGGAAAACTGAAACAGCTTTCCCAAAGTGAAATGAGAATGAAAAGAAAGAAAGAATCCAAGATGTTCACATGTTGCCCTGATGCAAAAACCTTTTGATTGTTACAGTCTTGAACTGGAGTTTCTCATGCAGCTTCAAAAAACAATATGTATTTTTAGCATTTATCTATTGTTTACATTTTTCTGCTATGGGTGGAGAAATGTGATGGACGGTGATGTTCACCATCCAGGTCAAGAGGTGGCAACCTGTGTAGCCAATCTCTGGCCTTTTGTAAAAATATATATATGGAGTCAGATTTATAGAATAAAGTAGTAGAAGCCTTCCCTTGACCTGCTGCGTGCCTGCGTCTGCCTCGTTCCTTGGGTCGTCCCTGCACCTGCCACATTTGGTGACCCCTGACATGTGCACCTGATACAAGTGGTGACTTGGATGCATGGCATCTGGATCCTGTCTGTGTGTTCATCGGACAACCCTGTGTGTGAAATACACTGCTGTGTGTCTGAGGTAATCAGTGGTAAGAGAGATGACCTCTACCCTTGCCTCAGATGAGGGGAATCACCTGCTTCAGCTCTTTACTGCTGATTGCAGTGTGGATTTTTTAAGACTGTTAGGGACCTGAAAAAAATGTCTCAGGGGATGGCTCGAGCCTGAATTTGTCTCCGGGGCTAAATGCCAAGGGAGATGGTGGAGCCGTTTGCCCTGTTCCCGCCCTACGAAAACAGCGCTGGAGTGGGGAGGCTTTAGCCCCCCACGCGCTGTCGGCGGAACCACCGATCCCCTCCCCATGCAAACGCAGCAGTGAGGAAGGCACGCCTCACCTCAGCACTGAAGTGGGCTTGGGGTCTCCACAGCGGACCCTGCCAAAACCTGCACCCCGCAGGCATTTGGGTGCAGGAAATCTCAGGGCTTGCAGTAGCCCTGAGGGGCCGGCGCCACTGGCCCACATGGCTCCTGTGCTGCCGCAGCAACTGCGGCAGCAGCGGCAGCAGGCAGTGGCTCCCCCCGCTTCGCCCCCCTGCATTTTCTCGATGTTGGAAGCACCAGCAGTGTGTTTGGACTGGGAAAGAAGCATGATCACAGTGGATTGTCCCTGCTGTGAGGTCTCCACAAGATATTCTGTGGAGAATGGCGCAGGTTCGCGCAGGTCCCGGGTGCCGGGCGGACCGGCCCCGGCCCCGCACAGCGGGAACGCGCGTACCCCGCACAGCTCGGGTGTGGCCCCTCCCGCTGCTGTGACTCCAGCGAGGGAGGCGGGGCCGGGGTGGTGTTCGGGTGGGCTCCGAGCCGTCTGGACAGACTCTTCCACGAGTCAGTCACCCCCTGCAACACCCCCCCGCTTGCGAGTCACGCGTGGCAACCCCCCCGTGGCTTCAACTCTGCTCGAATTGCCCGCGTCCTTGAAAGGGGCGCTTGGCAGAGCCGCCATGCTGTGGGACACACCCCCTCCAGAGCTGTGTGCTTTCCCCACTCCCCCTGCAAGGAGCGAGGGCAGCCCTGTGCGGTCAGCCACTGCCGTCACCCAGGCAAAGGCAAACCAAAGTTCATTTTCTTTTTTGTTTTTCTTTTAATTAATGGAGAAAGGGTGAGATGTTGCCCTGATGCAAAAGCCTTTTGATTGTTACAGTCTTGAACTGGAGTTTCTCATGCAGCTTCACAAAAACAATATGTATTTTTAGCATTTATCGTTTACATTTTTCTGCTCTGGGTGAAGAAATGTGATGGACGGTGATGTTCACCATCCAGGTCAAGAGGTGGCAACCTGTGTAGCCAATCTCTGGCCTTTTGTAAAAAATGTATATATGGAGTCAGATTTATAGAATAAAGTAGTAGAAGCTTTCCTTTGACCTGCTGTGTGCCTGCGTCTGCCTCGTTCCTTGGGTCGTCCCTGCACCTGCCACATTCACATGTAAGAATTCCTTGATTTATGTGCTCCCCGTTGCCGTGTTGTGCCAGTAAGTTCTCCATTACATTAATTCCAAATTCTTCTCACCTCTAAGACCTATAACTTAGCAAATTTTAGACTCTCTCATTGGCTACACAATGCTTGCCTTCCCTTGTTTTGCTTTGAAAGGAATGCTGGATGTGATATAGGTTTTGAAATAAATTTGTGTATCAAGTGTGTTTTATGTTATAAAATAAAACTGTGTTACAAGTTCAGGTTTCCAAAAATTGTAGAAATGTTTCTGGTTGCTGAAACTAATTTGCAACTGTAAGAATCCCAGACAATTGCAGGGCAAAGTCCAAATTTACAACAGAAAAGGACTGGCTGAACAGGAGATGCCTCGTCCATCAAGGGTGGGTCATCCACTTCTCTGATGATCAACACCTGATATGGATCTAGGAGAGGGGAACCCAGAGATGTATCAGCATCCCAATGCCCAGTTCTCAGAACTCAATTCAAGTCCTCGACTGTGCCAGGAAAAGCATTCAGAAACCAAGCAGCAAGTGAAAGACAGTATGTGAATATGCACAGTAGACAAAAGCTAACAATAAAATTGCGTCAAGGAAGAAAACTGTATAAAAACTGCTCCATGCACCTAAGAATTTGTGAAAGGGGAGGGATTGGTTCAGTTGTGGCCATCCCTGCGTTCACCCAACCTCAATACCCGGGATTGGAGTTGTTTTCTCTTACTGTGGCTGTCCTAGATTGCTTTCAAATGGTGGAATAAAATTACTTCATATTAAATTGGCTACATATCCTCTATAACACTGGAAACACAAGAAACATGCAAATGGAAGATCTTAGAGTGCAGCGCTTTGGTCAAGTGTGAGTTCTAGAGACAGGGGATAGGCTCAGATAGTATTTTACCCTCAGCAGTGACAATACACAGCAGCAACAGCGGTGATTTGGGTGACATTGTCCAGAGGTTTCGTCTTGGATTAACATGGCAAAGTTGACATGGTAAACAGATACGGGATCCAAACTGTTTTGGGTTTCTACCTGTGTCGATAAACAGCAGGAGAAATGAACCAGCCAGCAGTTTCTTTGCACAGGGGTCCTTTGCTCCAGTGTGACATTGCTGGATTGGCAAGGGAGGAGGAACATGGGTGGGAGCTGAACTGCTAGATTGGACTGGCAATCCAAACTGTGGCAGAAACAGCAGTTTAATTCTTTTTTAATCCTCTCTGTGGTCTCCAATTTTTACCCAGAAGCGGACAAGGAAACACCAACAGCCCTGGTGATGAGAGTGCAGCACTGGGCTCGGCCCCGCCTCCTCCCCCCAAAAGGTTGGGGGAGCAGCGCTGCCCCGCAGGGGCTGGATTTCTCCCTCCTCATCTGCTGCCCTGCCCTGTAACGCAGCTGGCTCTGCCTGGCACTGGCAGGCTCCTCATTCAGCACTTGCTTATGCCCCAGGGGAAAGTCCGGACATCGCTTTGCTTGTGAGGAGGTGTCCTAGAGTGACTATGATGCCCGTATCACCAATCGTCTGTTCTGTGTTCTGTACCTTTAAGACTGGTTCTAAGAATGAACAAAAAAAGAAGAAGCGCGCAGTTTATTTTGAAAAACAGTGTTCACTCCTCAGAATCTTTTTCTCGTCCTTGGGACTGTGTGTGTTCATCAGATGCAAGGACAGCAGCCAGGAAGAGAGGTTTTTTTCCTTTTGTTAGTCTAGCCAACTGAGGCAAAGAAGCTTTCCTAGACTGTTTTTTTTTTTTCCTTTTTTCTTGAAATTGTTTAAATCTGATCTAGACTGAAAAAACCCAGAGGAGCACCAGGATCTTGTGCCTGCAGCCCACTGGGCCTGGACTTGGCATTTTCCAGTACTGAAGAGACTGGGACTTATAAGAAACTGAGGGAGCCGAGCTAACTCCTGGCACAGACTCTCAATTTCGCCATGTCTCTTCAGAGCGGCGAGAAGTTTTATTGTTTCATGTTGTTGTTATTATTATTGTTGTTATTATTATTATTATTATTATTATTATTATTATTGTTATTATTATTATTTTCTTTATGCTTGTGGGCATTTTGTTTGTTAAATAAATAACTTTTTCCACTTTTCTCTGAGAAAGTTCTTTCCCGGACTGGCTGGGGGGAGGGGCTGTTTGGGTTTGCTCTCCAGAAGGACCCCATTCGGAGGTTTCCTCCCAAATCTGCCCTAAACCAAAACAATACATTTTTACTGGTGCCCAATGTGGGTCTCGAGAGAGTAGAAAAATCTTGTATTGATTATTGATTACATTTTAGTTGTTCTTTGTGTAAAGATAGTCAGTAGCCATGTTGCCCCTTGAATTCCTAATGTCTCTTAAAATAGACTCCTTGCTGTATTTCTGTTCCCTAAGTTTCTTTAAAGTTTTAATACCTTTCTGGTCCCTAGCTTGTTTTCTTATCCAGAGTTAGCTCCAATGTTGTCCCGAACCCATAGCTTTTACACTAGAAGTGCACAAATTAGGATTGCTCTTTTGTTGGGTTCAGTGATCATGATTTATAGAAAGTTTATGAAGATACTGAAGTTTGTGCCAAGTATGTTTGGTTTATGGTTTCTTTGTCCTACCATGCGTCCTAGTTCCAGTAGCATGTTTTGAGAATTTATGAATAATTGCACCCATTTTGTTAAAGGAAGAATAGAGGATGAAGCTTTTCAGTCTTTCCTGTCCCTCGTATCTTTTGAATCAGTTACATCACTTTGAAAGAATGTTCAGTGTCCCCTGAATGTTAAAGATACCATCTTCCTAGTATTTCATCTGGTGAGCTTCCTCTGTATAGCTTGCAGCTTGTCTAGAGTGAAGTCTAAGATTTCCAGAGGAACTGATGAAACCCCTGACCCAGAAGTAGGCCCAAGTGTAGAAAATCTTGAGTAGTGTAAAAAATGAGAGAATATGAGCCAAACCCTGAAAGAATTTCCCGACTCTATAGCTTGGGACTTTCCATGTGAACACATTCAGAACCTGGCTAAAGTAAGAAAATACTTAAAAAAGAAGTGCCAAGATAATTCCAAGAAAAAAAAATTTGCAATAAGCTGGACCCTGGCACATGCTTACCGCACACTGCTAAATAAAGTAGGGCAGCAGATAAAAGCAGGGGGGCAGAGAGATAAATCAGCAGCTACCCCAGTCACTCAGACAGCAGCTGAACCAAACAATAAGCTTAAGACAGCAGCTAAACCAGACAGTGAGTCTAAGACACTGGCAATTGCCCCAGTAAAATTCACACACAAAAAACTGATCAACCAGTAAACAATGATCCAGGTAAAGGACCCTCAATGCCTCCCGGAAACACCCAATCAAAAGCCCAACCAACTGACACTCAATCAGAAGCCAACCAAACTGACACAAAATCAGAAGCCCAACCAAGTAGCACAACATCAGGAGCCCAACCAACTGGCCCAAGATCAGGAGCCCAACCAGCTGGCACAAGATCAAATGCGCAACCAGCTTGCACACAATCAGGAGCCATTATTGAGTCCTTTTCCCTGAAAGACCTTCGAAGCCTAAGAAAGAATTACACTCGATGACCAGATGAATCTATAATTAGTTGATTAGTCCGTCTTTGGGATGCTGCAGGTGAGGCTACAATTCTGGACGGCACTGAAGCGAGGCATTTGGGATCCCTGTCACATGATCCAGTTATCAACCAAAGAATGATGAAGGAGACTATTCTTTGTAGTCTCTGGGAATGGGTCCTGGGAAGTGTGGCACAAAGATATCTATGTGCAGACAATCTCTATATGCAGCAAACCCAGTAAAAGACCATAAAACAAGGGATTCAATGCTTGAGAGAAATGGCAGTAGCAAAAATTGTTTTCTCAGATCACCTAAACACTAAGAACCCAAACTTGGTACCATATACACCCGTGATGTAGCGAAAACTTGTATGACTTGGGCCACAAAAATACTCTTCTTCTTTAGCAATAATGAAGCAGAATGACATAGGAGAGAGTGTGCTGGATATGGCAAGGAAACTTCAAACATATGCAAATGCTGTGCATGACCCAACACATGCGAGAATAGCAGCTGTGGAAACCCATCTGCAAAAATTAGAAGACAAAATAAAAAAGAATCACCATACACTCAAAGACAAAATTAAAGAGATAAAAGAAGGTTTTCTCCAAATCTCAGCAGTACAGGTCAGAGGTTCTAGCACCAAATGCAGATGTTCCCCAAATAAAGAAAGAGGGAGCATCCCACGAGGTAAGCTGTAGTCCCTCCTGCGTGATTGTGGAGAAGACATGAGGAGATGGGATAGAAAATCTACTGATGATCTGACACAATGGCTGTGTGAATTGTTAGACAGCAAGACTCAAAGAAGAATTTCCACCAAGAAAAAAGTAGCTCCAGTTACCCAAGAACAGATAAATAACCAAGTTTAGAGGAGCCCAGCCTCTAGCCACGCAGAGGCTAGAGAAAACCGTGTTTTTTAGACTGTGTAAATTCATTGGCCTGGCACATTAGAACCACAAAAATATGAAGTCTTAGCTAACACTGGTGCACAGTGCACAGTACTCCCATCAAAACATGTAGAAGAAAAATCTGTTTCTATTGCTGGTGTGACAGGGAATCACAGAATTTTACTTTAGTAGAAGCTGATGTTAGTCTGACTGAAAATGAGGGAAAGAGGCACCCTATTGTGACTGGCCCAGAGGCCCCATGCATTCTGGGCATAGACTACCTCCGAAATGGATATTTCAAAAACCCAAAAAAACCTCAAGCATTTTAAACAGCAGCTGTAGTAACAAAAGGTGTTAAGCAATTGAACACCATACCTAGACTATCAGAGAACCCATCTGCTGTAGAACTCCTGAAAGGAGAATAGCAACAAGTGCCAATTGCCACTTCAACAGTGCATCGCCGACAGTACAGAACAACTCAAGATGCTGTGATCCCCATCCACAAAATGATCCATGAGCTGAAAAGCCAAGGAGTGATCAGCAAAACCCACTCACCCTTCAACAGCCCCAGCTGGCCTGTGCATAAACCTAAAAAAGAATGGAGACTGACTGTGGGCTATCATGCCTTGAATGAAGTGACTCCACCGCTGAGCACTGCTGTGCCAGACATGCTGGAACTCCAGTATGAGCTGGAGTCCAAGGCAACAAAGTGGTACACCACTATTGACATTGCCAATGCATTTTTCTCCATTCTTCTGGTAGCAGAATGCAGACCTCAGTTTGCCTTTATGTAGAGAAGTGTGCAGTACACTTAAAACCATTTGCCCCAGGGGTGGAAGCACAGTCCTACCATCTGCCATGGACTGATCCAGGCTGCACTGAAAAAGAGTGAGGCTCCAGAACATCTGCAGTACATCAATGACATCATTGTGTGGAGGAATACTGCAGCTGAAATGTTTGAAAAAAGAGAAAAGATCATCCAGATTCTGCTGAAAGTTGGATTTGCTATCAAGAAGAGCAAAATTAAGGAACCTGCTCGAAATATCCAGTTCCTAAGAATTAAGTGAGAAAATAGACAGCATCAGATTCCCACTGATGTCATCAACAAGATCACAGCAATGTCTCCACCAAACAACAAGAAAGAAACACAAGCTTTCCTAGGTGCCATAGGTTTTTGGAGAATGCACATTCCTGAGTCCAGTCAGATCATGAGCCCTCTCTACCTGGTTACCCACAAGAAGAACGATTTCCACTGGTTTCCCTGAACAGGAACACGCCTTTGCCCAGATCAAGCAGATCGCTCATGCAGTAGCCCTTGGCCCAGTCAAGGACCAGATGTGAAAAACGTGCTCTACTCTGCAGCCAGAAGCCATAGTCTGTCCTGGAGCCTTTGGCAGAAAGTGCCTGAGAAGACTCGAGGCTGACCACTGAAATTCTAGTCAAAGTTACAGAGAGTCTGAAGCCAACTACACTCCAACAAAGAAGAAAAATTTAGCAGCCTATGAAAGAGTCCAAGCTGCCTCAGAGGTAATAGACGCTGAAACACAACTCCTCCCGGCACCCTGACTACCGGTGCTGGGGTGGATGTTTAAAGCAGAGGTTCCCTCTACCCACCATGCCACCAATACTACATAAAGTAAGTGGATTGCTGTCATCACACAGTGTGCCCATATCAGAAAACTGAATCGCCCTGGGATTTTGAAAATAATTACAAATTAGCCTGAAAGTAAAAACTTTAGTCTCACAGATATAAAGCAGAAACAAGTGACATGTGCTGAAGAAGCTCCACCGTACAACCAACTGCCAGCAGAAGAAACATGTTGCCCTCTTTTCACTGACAGTTCCTGCCTGTCATATAGTAGAGATGAACCGCAAGTAGAAAGCAGCTGTGTGGAGCCCCACATGACAAGTTGCAGAAGCCACTGAAGGAGATGGTGGATCAAGCCAACTTGCTGAACTCAAAGCTGTTCAATTGGCCTTGGACCTTACCGAAAAAAGAAGTAGCCAAAGCTCTACCTCTACACTGATTCATAGACAGCAACCAATGCTTTATAAAGATGGTTAAAAAAGTAGAAAAAGGCTAATTGGCAGTGTAAAAGAAAACCAATTTAAGCTGCCGAAAAGTGGAAAGACATTGCCACTCAGATAGAGAAGCTACCTGTAAAAATCCATCATGTAGATGCCTATGTCCCCAAAAGTAGAACTAATGAGGAGCACCAAAACATTGAGCAAGTAGATCAAGCTGCAAAAATAGAAGTGTCAAAAATAAATTTAGATTAGCAACACAAAAGAGAGTTGTTCCTGGCTTGATGGGCTCATGATGCCTCAGGTCATCAGGGCAGAGATGCCACCTATAAGTGGGCACAAGACTAAAGGATGAATCTAACTATGGACAGTATTTCTCAAGTTATCCATGACTGTGACACATGTGCTGCAATCAAGCAGGCCAAGCAAGTGAAGCCCCTATAATATAGTGGACAGTGGTCCAAATGTAAGTATGGGGAGGCCTGGCAGATTAATTATATTACACTACCCCAAACACGCCTAAGCAAGCACTATGTGCTCACAATAGTAAAAGCCACCACGGGGTGGCTGGAGAACTACCCTGTGCCTCATTCTATGGCCCATAACACCATTCTAGACCTTGAAAAGCAAGTTCTTTAAAGGCATGGTACCCCTGAGAGGACTGAGTCAGACAATAGGACTCATTTCAAAAATAACCTTATCAACACCTGGGCTAAAAACCATGGCATTGAGTGAGTGTACCATATCCCCTACCATGCACCAGCTGCTGAAAAAGTAGAAAAATTCAATGAACTGTTAAAAACCACCTTGAAAGCATTAGGTGGAGGATCTTTCAAAAATTAGAAGCAGCATCTAGCAAAAGCCACCTAGTTAGTTAACACCCAAAGTTCCACCAACAGAGCAGGCCCTGCCCAGTCTGAGCTCCTGCATACAGTAAATAGAAATAAAGTCCCTGTAGTACATGCAAGAAGTTTGTTAAAGAACACAGTTTAGATCAATTCTGCCTCAAATACAAACAAACCCATCCATAAAATTGTCTTTGCTCAGGGACCAGGTTGTACATAGTAAGTAATGCAGGAAGACAGAACAACACGATGTGTACCTCAGGAAGAACTGATTGTTAGATAAGAACCATGTGTAAATATCACCTTTTGTTGAATGTCACTGCCATTGTCTGTATATGGCTTTATATTGTTTTTATATAAATATATGCATGTATAATGTATGTGTTTGTAGAATTCAATTAGTTTTAGTAGGTTGACGATATGGTGATGAGGGGTGGAATGTCCTAGAGTGACTATGATGCCTGTATCACCAATCGTCTGTTCTGTGTTCTGTACCTTTAAGACTGGTTCTAAGAATGAACAAAAAAAGAAGAAGCGCGCAGTTTATTTTGAAAAACAGTGTTCACTCCTCAGAATCTTTTTCTCGTCCTTGGGACTGTGTGTGTTCATCAGATGCAAGGACAGCAGCCAGGAAGAGAGGTTTTTTTCCTTTTGTTAGTCTAGCCAACTGAGGCAAAGAAGCTTTCCTAGACTGTTTTTTTTTTTCCTTTTTTCTTGAAATTGTTTAAATCTGATCTAGACTGAAAAAACCCAGAGGAGCACCAGGATCTTGTGCCTGCAGCCCACTGGGCCTGGACTCGGCATTTCCCAGTACCAAAGAGACTGGGACTGATAAGAAAGCAAGAGAGCTGAACTAACTCCTGGCACAGACTCAATTTTGCCACGTCTCTTCAGAGCGGCGAGAAGTTTTATTGTTTCATATTATCATTATTATTATTATTATTATTATTATTATTATTATTATTATTATTATTAATTCTTTATACTTGTGGGCATTTTGTTTGATAAATAAATAGTTTTTTCCACTTTCTCTGAGAATGTTCTTTCCCGGACTGGCTGGGGGGAGGGGCTGTTTGGGTTTGCTCTCCAGAAGAACCTCATTTGGAGGTTTCCTCCCACATTTGCCCTAAACCAAAACCAGAGGAGATGGCTGTGCTAGGCGAGTGAGCAGGATGAGGCCTGGGGGATGCGAGCATCGGGGGAAGTTGCAGGGTTGCCGGAAATGAAAGTCATACTATAGCAAAAGAGAAGCTAAACGAGACGGTGGTTTTGGCACTGCACGGAGGGAAGAAAGAGCTGCTCCGTGACTCCTGCTGAGCCCGGTTTGGCCCCAAGAGAGAGTGGCCAGTGCTGCCCCAGGGCGCGGGGCTCGGCTCTGGGGAGCATGGGGCTGAGTGGGGAGCGGACAAATGGGGAATCGAGAAGCAGACGTGAAGACAAACCATCCCAGCACTTCAGCAGCAGCAGCAGCAGTGGCTGCAGCAATGCAGCAGCTGAGGGCTCCTGCACAGGGACATCAAACCTGATGACACCCTCCTCGATCAGCCACTGGACAGGCAAAACTGATTGACTTTGACTTTTTGGCACCTACCTCCAAGTCTACACACAATTTGCAGGTGAGCCCACCCAGCGCTATGCTCCCGGTCCCAGCATCTCACGGCCCAACCACTCATGGCCCAACCTGGGTGGGGCACCAGAGATTGCCCCTTTTGCTGCCAATCATGGGCACACCTATGACCTACCAAGATCTGCCTGTAACTGACAGAAGGAAAGAAGGAAAGTTCAGGACCACCATATGGCCTTTTCTTGCTGCTTAACCAGTTTTCCTCTCCCTTAGAAAGACAAAATGCATTTTTCCTGTACATCAGTGTCAGCTAATTGCACCTGCAGGGTGGAGAGGCTTTTTTCCCCGATGCTGTGCTACGGGCAGATTTAGCAGCATAAACTAACATGGAGATACACAGAGGGACCTAAGACAAAATGACTTGGTGCCACTTAATCACCAAGGTCCAAACTCTCAGCAGACACAGATGGAGGAGACTCATGCATTGCATTCCCTGTTTGCTGAGTTGACCCAGACCTGTCTGGCACAGCTTTCCCTGATGGAGAATAACAACAAGGGACAGCTCCCTCACACCCATGCAGCCCAGAGATATGCAGGGCACCATCAGCACTTGGCTTTGAAAGTGTTCCCAGTTCTGCTGGGATGGAAGCCAACCACCAAATCCTCGCTGACTTCAGCGGCAGCAGCAGCAAGGCTTGCATCTGATCACTACGTCTAGGGCAGGGCTGGACAAAGGACACCCATGGCACAACCGCCCCTGAATGACGTGGCTTTGGAAACAACCAACTGCCACTGTCTCCTGTTGCTTGCAGTAGGGGCACACCAGCCTGTGGTAACCCTCAGTGCCACCTGAGAGTGCAGGTAACAGGCCCTGGCCTCCTGGACCAAACACAGAGCGCAACTTGCTCTCCACACGCAGCTTCCAGAGGGAAAAGGCTGCCTTGAGCAGCCACCTCCAAGGGCAGACAAATGAGGCTCTGCTGCACTTGAGATGTGCCAGCTACACAGCCCTGGGCACACACTGCAGAGCACAGGGACAACAGAAGGCACAGAAAGAGGGACAAAGCCAGTCAAGCACAGAGACTTTTCATGATTGCTGAGCCCCAGAAGGCCCCCAAGCGTGGTGTCACCCACCAGTTCCTGTCTGTTGACAAAGAGCAGCTCCAGCGGGGGCCTTGCCTCGTTGGCCAGGGAGCTCGCAGGCTCCTTGCTTTCTGCTCCCCTGTACTGCCAGCAGACATGCCCACCTTCTCTGGTTCCATGGCTAACTGGCTCTGGGAGCGAAGCAGGAAAGAAGGCAAAGCACCGAGTTTGTTTTTGAGAAAGCTGCCTGACTCCTATGCATTCCTTCTCCGGACTGTGGTTCGTCTGAAGCAGACTGGCAACGGGACAGACATCTCTCTTGCTTTTAGTCACCTTTTGGCTAGCTGAGACAGAGAACCTTTCTGTGTTTTTCTTTTTTTTTGGAGGGGCACCATTTAAACCTGCTTTGGACTGAGAAACCCAGAGGAGCACCGAGAGCTCACACCTGCAGCCCACCGGGGCCTGGACCTCTGGAGGGATTGATAAGAGACTGAGTGAGCAGAGCTACCCACAGCAAGGATTTTCTGAACTTACAGAACAACAAAAGTTTTTATTGTTTCATGTTATTCATTCTTTATGTTTGTGGGTACTTTGTTCATTCAGTAAATTGTTTTCTCCACTTTTCTCCGAGGAGGCTCTTTCCTGGACCAGTTGGGCAGAGGGGGCGTTTTGGTTTGCTTCCCAGGGGAACCTTCTTCAGGGGTTTTTGCCCAAATTTGCCCTAAACCAGGACAGGTATCAGTATCCCACACTCTTGGCTACACCTGATTCAATATTTGTTCCAAATAGTTATTATTGTCTGTTGGTCTTGTGTCAATTGTCAGTCCTAATACTACTTCCTAAGTATTCCTCCTAATACTTCAGGTACCTGAAATTTCATTTTCTTTTTCTAAACTCCATTTTCACTTCTAAATTTTCAAGCAAATCCCACCTAGCAGAGATTTTGGAGAGTTAGGTAAATAAAGAAACTGGTGTATTACCATTTTCTTCCTGATTTTATATTTAAATGGTTTCAGGAAGAACACGTTTTCTGGCTGGCCAGTGGCTCCTATTACTTGAAGATATTTTTCACTTTTAGGTATCAATGTTTGATTCAAGACTGAAAACGTGGCTTCAGATTTACTAAAAATTCAATTTCTTTATCATTCTTTAGCTGTATTTTAACCAGTGGCTCTGCTAGGGTAAGATCTGCCAGTCTCAGTCATTTATTATCCTCTAGAGTGGCTACAATAGTTTTGTGTACTCTGTCTGCTAACTCTGGGCACTGCTGTTCCCGGTGTCTTTCTTTCTTACCATATGCGCGTTGGTTCAGCCCCAACTGAGTCTGCGGCCGGCCGGTTTGAACTTCCTCTGCCTCTGGTATTTTTGCTCCTGCCTCTGACTCGATCACACCCACATCCTCTCCCCTGGTGCTGATCCAGAGCTGCCATTATGGCTGTAGTGAGTTCTTTTTTTTCTTGTCTGTCTTTATTATTGTACATCTTCTAGGCCTTTTCCATTAATGCCTTTAAGTCTCTATTTACAGGCTCTTTCAGCTTCTAGCCTGATATCTAGCCTGATATCTGAGCTAGATTGCCCTAACATCAGGGAAACTTAACTGCTGCTTTCCCATATCCGACGAGGGATTTGGGCTGTGTATTTATGCAGAGCTGCTCGGAGCCTGTCCGCAAAGTCAGTGGGTGACTCATGCTGTCCCTCTTTAACATAATATATTACTGACCAATTGATTGCTTTTGGAATGGTGTGTTTTAATTCAAATTTGACTAGTTCCTGGTATCTAGTTGACATTGCATAGTTGCCTGCATCATTCAGGTCCCACAAAGGCTTTACAATAGGAAACAACTGGTCCACTGTACCTCGTGAGGCTCCACTAGCAATTCGTCCCTGCACACGTCCTCTGGCTGTCTTTATCACCAGCTCTTTTTCTGTTTTTGTTAGCTCCATCAACATGAAATCACTATTGCCTCAGTCTGGGTCTTGATTCTTGACTATCAACTCAAACCTTTTTGCTGCTTTGCTAGGGTTTTCTGTATAATTTTTAACTTTTTCCTGCCAACTCTTCAGCTCATTAGTAGAAAAGGGGATCTTGACTTGCACAGCTTCTCCTGTGAGACCCATTACTTGCCTTAAGGGGGTGAATGAAGGCAGAGCTTTCTTGGTTTTGTTCCTTGTACTTGTTGTCACTGGGGTCCCTGAACTTGTTCCCTCATCAGGATTATTCACCTCATTCTCACTACTATTTGGGTTTAATGAGAGGGAGGAGTTGTTGAGTGAGCGGGAGTGTAGAGCTGGCCTGCGGTAACTGGGCTGTAAGCCTTGGACGTCTGTAACACTGTCCTCCCCATGCTTTTTTACCAATTTCAAACACCTCTGCCCTATTCTACGTGCTGAACAACATCTCTTTCTTTTCCACCTGTTATCTCTTTCCAAAGTTCAGACCAAAGGGTTCTGGGGGCGCCAAATCAAAGCCACATTCTTTCTGCCACTCAGGTTGATTCTTCAGGGTAAAAAACATGTCTGCACATATCACTTGATCTCATTTTTCTTTTCTTAAAAATAACATCAACGGTAACAGGGTATCATAATTTAAAGTTCCATTAGGGGGTCACTTTTCATCACTTTCTAATTTATACCAGTGCTACCATTGGTTACAGGATTTAACCAGATGACCTTTCTTCAAAAAATGAACCTCTGGATTCCTCCCATATCTTTCTAATGTGCTAAAACACATTCTAGCGGAGTATTTTTAAAAACATCATTACTTCTTGTGCTATTCATTCTTAATGCTATCTAAATTTCCAAACTTATAGTTTGGAATACTCAAGTATGTGTTAGTACTTCTTCTCTTTTCCTTCTCCTTATTCCCTGTATACTACACTTAACACACACTGGCCTTCTCTAGTCATCTGGCACCAAAATTCTTTTTTATAGTACTAACAAGCAATGTGAACAAAAGGATTACACGTTCCACACAATCTACAAGGAACTGGGGTATGATAGGACATAAAACCAGTTTCTTGCAACACCGCCTAAAGTAATCATCAGGAGCATATGCTCATGTAAACCTAGAGTTCACAAGCCTTGACTGTTTACACGGTGTCTGAAACCTCGTGTGACTGCTCCATGTTGTTCAAACACTTAAACTAAGATGATGCTGTTGGTGCTGTTACCATTTTGCTGGGGAATCTGTCCCAGTGCCTGACCATGCCCTGGGTGAACAACCTTTTCCTGATATTGAAGCAAAACCTGCCCTGACCCAGCTCCCTGCCCTTTGTTCAAGTCCTGTCACTGGTCACACTTGTCACTGTCACAGTGCAGAGATCTGCAGCTGCCCCTCTGATTTCCCTCAGGAGGATGTTGAAGACCACAATGACTGCCTTTACTCTCTCTCTTCTCCATGCTGAATAGACTAAGTGACCTCAGCTGCACCAAGGGCTTCCCCTCCAGAGCCTGCTACATCCTTGCAGCCCTCCTTTGCATTCTGTCTAATGGCTTAATATCTTTTTATATTGTGATGCCCCAAACCCTGCCTGTCTGTTTCCAGTGCTTGGCTACTCCTTCAGGCTGCTGGCACCATCATCAGAGACAGAAAACAGCTTCTCCTCCAAGAGTTATCCCTATCCTCTGCACTTCCCCACATGCCTGCCTCGATGTTCACTGAGACCTCCAAGTTTGTGGCTGTTCATTGCTGTGCTCTGCAGGGACACAGTTCTGTTTGGACATGGGCTGCCACAAACCTACACACAGAACTAGAGTGTAGAATATCAGAGGCTGGGTGGATTCTTTTCTTTCAAGAATGCAAGAAAGACAGTCAGAAAAGCACAAGGAAACTTCGCAGTGTCTCTGTACAATCTAATTGTCCTGGGAAAATCAGCAGTTGACAGTGTTCTGGTGCTACTGCCAATCCCTTCCATGAAAAACATCATTCCACGAAGGAGCAACATCAAGTGTTGCCAGCATTAGCTCCAGGTGCTCCTGCCAACAGCCCCTGGAGAAGGAGAACAACCCCCAGTGCACGTTGGCTTTGGGTCCCTCTGGCAGAGAAGCCCCCAGGGCACAGGTCTCTAGGGGCAGGAGATGACACCAGCACTGCCAGGGCTCAGGGAGGGGTGGCATGCCTGCTTGGGCAGGGACTCTGTCACACCTGCTGATTTCAGTGCTCCCCTGGCCCCAGGGGTCAGAACAGCATTCATGCCCTGGCCCATACATTCCTTGTCTGTGTCATACCTGCAGGTTTAGGATGGCCACCAGGTGGGACGTGTCCCAAGGAGGCCGTGCCAGCTTCTGTGCAGGGCCCCTTGCCCTTCCTGCTGCAGCTGCATCGGCAGCCCTGGGGCCTCCTTCTGCTGCCCTGAGCCCAAAGAGCAGGGCAGTGTTTGCCGATGGTTTGAGCCGTTCCTAAACATCCTGGTTTAGGGCTGTCTTAGACACATGGGGCGAGGAATTCCTTCCAACCTGGGCCACTTTGGGTGGGCTGGGGGCAACCCCAGGGCAGGTGGCAGTGTGTGCATTGGCCCTTTGTGACATGGTGCAGCAGCATGGTCACCATGGGATGGAATGGGACAGGGTGTCAAAGGACCCTTTGTGACATGTGGTGACATAGGTGCTGGCAGTGATGCAGCCATGCCACAGTGCTCGGCGCACGCAACGGGACAGGATGGAATAGAGCGGTGTCGTGAGGAGCCCCCTCACAGCACGCTCGTTTGTTTCTGACCCGGAGCTTATACACAGTGTTCTTTATTCCTGCAGGTGACCTTGAGGCCAGGCCACAGGACCTGGTGACCCGTGGCCTTCCCGAGGCTTCTCTTCTGCAGGTACCCTTGAAGGCAGAGCGTGGGAATTGGTGCCCTGGAATTTTTCAGGGGCATCTCCCATCCCTGCTGCTGGTGCCCTCAAGGCCAGATCAGAATCCTTGCTGAGGAGTCTCCCGTCCTTGTGGCAGGAGCCCTCGAGACCAGAGTGCAGGACTTGTTGTCCTGAACTCTTCCCAGCAGTTCAGTTGTGCAGGTGCCTTCCAGGCACGACTGCAGAACTTGCTGACTTGGAGCTTTTCCAAGGCATCTCTCCTGCAAGGTCCCATAAATCCAGTCACTGACATGGAGCAGAGACCCCCAAGAGTGCCTGTTATAAATGAATATTAGCCAATAGAATAAAGAGAATAAATTTTATTTTTTCATTTTCAAAAATCTATCTGGGACAGCCACAAAACAACATTCAAATGTTGGGTGGAACAGACGACTGACAGCAAGGGTGCAGTCTTGCCTTGTTCCATGATTTGCAGGGGTTTGAGTCCAAGTTTTATACTGTATTTTGTGCCTGGTGGTGGCAGGGGTATTGTGTCTTCATATTCAAACATAGTCTTTTCACCCAGTGATGAATCCTAAACAGACTTCCTGGCACTGGGATACATCTGAAAGGATTTTCCTGGAATCTTCTTTTTGGATGCTGATTTCTCCAAACTCGGGGTCCACCCTTGAGATTACCATCACTGTTTGGATGGTCCAGGATGGTCCAGGTGCACAGGGTCTGATTTCGTCAAGGAGCAACATCCTGGCGAGCTACTCCCTCTTCTTGTGCAAATCGGGGTGATAATCTGTCACTTCACAGTTTGCAAAGTATGTCCTGGTATTTGGAAACGCCTCCTCCATTCCGGGAACCAGGACTTAGTTTTGTATTTACAGGGTTACAAAGTATAACATTTCTAATACATTCTACCATTTACTACATCTACTATATTTCCCATATTTTATTACACGAATTTACCAACATATCTATTACAGTGCCCAAGATGGCCTGGGTGGAGGAGGAGGAAGAAGGCCCTGGAGCTGCCCCAGACCAAGAGACTGAAGAGCTGGAGTAGTTCCAGTCACCACAGGAGGGTGAGTGGCAGAGCTGGGCTACAGGGCTGGTGCCTGCTGCCGGCTAGGACCTATTGCATCCCATCCTGACCCATCCCATCCTGTCCCCTGGGGACATACTCCTGGACAGGACGGAAGAGGGGCTCTATCTGAAGCCAGCAGTGGCCATGCTCCATCCCCTGGGGCACCCCGGGGCTGTCCCAGCCTGGGCAGCGCAGGGCTGGGCTCTGCTCTCCAGCCTCTCCCGCAGCCCCTCAGCTCTGGCTACGCTTGCTCTTTGCCAGATGCAGCCATGGACCGGACACAAGAGCAGGAGCCCAGCCGTGACCTGTTCTGTAGAACAGCGCAGGTACCTGCAGCCATTCCCACCTGGGCTGGGCCTGCTGTCACTGCTCAGCCGAGCACCATGCTTGGAGCCCTTCATGGAACATCCCTGGCTTCCTACCCTTTGTTCTCCTGCTGGACTTGCAAATTCATCAAGTACATTTGGCAGGAAGAGACCAGCCCCATGGACACTGGACACATGGAAAACCATGACGTCTACACCACCGATACCAGTGCTGCCATGCTGGATTTGATTCTGGACAATGGTGTTTCCAGTCCAGAGCAAGTAAGCAGCCTTTGGCCGGGGTTTGATCCTCCCAGGAATTGCTTGACCTCCCAAGGCATGCCTGCTGGTCCCTGTGAGGCTTTGAGGGCATTGCAGTGGTGGAAAGGGAAGCACTTCTCTTGGGAAGCTGGGGACATTGTTATAATAACAATAAAGACTCAAGAGTACAATTGATGCCAGGACCTTTTGATCTCGCCGTGACCAGAAGAGCAGTCTGAACATCCGACTCATCAGTGGAAATCACATTGGACTGGAATTGTCGGGAGCACGCTCCCGTGAGGGGGGGAGGCTAATTCCCCACTCGGCTGTGTGCAGCAGCAGAGTGTCCAGCCTCCCTCTCCTTCTCAGCACTGCGGTGGAGGCCACCCCACCCCCCTGAGGCACCTGCTTCTAAAAGAGCTGATACTTTAATAAAGGCATTTAAAGGAGGAAACATCGTCTCCTGCCCAATTTTTCTCACTGTCATCGGCCAGCTGGAGAGAGCAGCAGGAGGGAAGGGTTGGCGCGGGCTCAGCCCCTCGGTCGGGCTCTCCCTGCGCCCAGCCCCGGCCTCCCCTGCCCGCACAGCCCTGAGGCCCGGCCAGCAGCCGAGGGCTCTGGGCTCTACAGGGGGCAGAGAGGCGGCTGCTGCCCGGGGAGCCACGGTGCCGCCCCACCCCGCAGCCCCGCTGGGCCGCGGCTCCATCAGCACCCGGCCTGGGGCCACAGGAGCCTGGAATAGAGGCATCGCTGCCCAGGGAAGGGAGCAGCACGTGGGGGGCAGGCTGGCGCCCCTGGGTGCAGCACTGCGCAGGGGCCAGGGCTGTTGTCCCCACACACTGAGCACCGCGGTCAGGGGGCTTCTCCAGGCTGGGGCTAGAGCTTGCAAGCTGTCCTTACCAGTCCCTCACCGAACCTCCATGTCTGATCCACCTGCAACACGTGTTCGAAATCCCTCTTCAGGAATCTGGCTGAACACCACAGCATTTCCCAGGCTGCCTGGAGAGCAGCAGAGACCCGGAGATAGCTCCACAGTTCAGGGCATAGGAGAGTCCCCGTGCCAAGGCCTGGAAGAGGCTACGGCCTGCAAGGCTTCAGGGCAGGAGGCAGCTGAGCCCCTTCCCGGGGGAAGCAACAGCAGCTCACAAATGCTTACCTCAACCACACGCTGGTTCTGGTCATGGCAGTGGAAGGAGAGTAGGAGCAGGCTCTGGCGCACATGTGACTTCAGCGCCTTTCTTCCCTCTTCCATTAATAAATCCATCATGTCTTGAAAGGCAAACATAGCTCACAGCTGCACCTGGCTATCGTCCTGTGTGAAAGAAAGGAAAAAAGACCTCATTGTTGGCTGCTTCTGGCCAACCTGGGCACTGGCCTGCAAACTCACGTGGCACAAAGTGACATTTCTCCCTCTGGCAGCTTTCCAAGTCTCCCTGTGCCTTCTCCAAGTGCCTGCCAAGGTGAGGTACATCCACCAGAGGCTCCTGGCCAATAAGTCCTCTAAACACAAGCTGTTCAGGATCCTGCTGGAGCTCACCTAGGCACAGTCCGCTGATGTGGTGATGACTCTCCTGCATGTGGCCCCACTGTGTGACAGGTATGGGGCCCACCTGCCCAGAGGTCTCAGGGCTCCTCGGCCCATCACCGTGTACAGCCTGTCCCAGGTGTCTGACCAAAGGAGAATTCCACGGCCCTCTGGCTGCTCCCTTTCCCAGCACTGGCATGGCAGGCCCCAAGCCTGCTGCCATGCTCCTTCCCTGCCCTCTGGGGGTCTGTCCCCACAGGGCTGGGCTGCCTGGGTGCTGCTGGAGAGGGGCAGTGGGCAAAGGCAGAGCTGCCAGCCAGCTCAGCTCCCTGCTTCTGCCCAGGCCACGGTGCTGTGTCTGAGACCTCCCTGAGACAGAGTTCTGATGCCACAGAGCTGCTATGACCATGTATGTAGCTTGATTTTAATAGGGTTTGCTGGTTTTGATTTTCCTGAGGTATTGTCCTAGGGTGACTTAATGATGCTTGTATCCCCAGATGTCTGTTCTGTTTGTGCTGTGTATTGAGTTCTGTGCCTTTAAACCACCTATTAGCCATGGCCCCCTGGAAAGCAGGAGCAGTCACAGAGGAGACATGCCGACTGAACCAGGTAGGAACTTGTGTTGGTTTAGCACAGATGGTGAGGAGCAATGGGTGATGTCTTGTGAATTGACAAGTAAAATAGCCAGTTGCATGCAGGTATACACTTCTGGGTCACACAGCCTTAAAAAGCTAGAAGGACACCTGCGATCACTCTTTTTTTTGCCTTTACAGGAGGCAAGGCAGTCCTGGCTCTCTCCTTTGCAGGGCGGGGCTGGGATTTCACAGGAGACGCACCAGGCCGGGTGACTCCCGTGCCAGGGGAAGGGATGAGAATATACCCCAGCCCAGCCCGGATCAGATTTTTAGCAGCTGTAAAACACTCTGTCATGCCCCCTACGGGGTGGGGAGCTGGCCCAAGGCCTGGCTGTGGGCCAGGGCCTTTCTCTCAGCAGAGGGAGGGGAGCCTGCAGCCTGCAGCCACTCCAAGCTGGGCCCACCCGGAATGAGACTGAAGGGTGGGGAGGCACGAGCCATCCATCAGCTGGGCTGCTCTGAGATCTGCTGGCCTGAGATGATGATGATGATGATGATGATGTTGCTGCTGCTGCTGCTGCTTCTTCTTCTTCTTCTTCCTCTTCTTCCTCTTCTTCCTCTTCTTCTTCTTCTTCTTCTTCTTCTTCTCCTTCTCCTTCTCCTTCTCCTTCTCCTTCTCCTTCTCCTTCTTCTTCTTCTTCTTCTTCTTCTTCTTCTTCTTCTCCTTCTCCTTCTCCTTCTCCTTCTCCTTCTCCTTCTCCTTCTTCTTCTTCTTCTTCTTCTCCTTCTTCAAAAGCCCGTGGCTTTTAAAAATTCTGGCTGCTGACCAGCAAAGATCATGTGACCACCGCAGGCCTAGACAAGCTTGAACTTTTTCCTGACACAAATTGAGACTTTTTTAAACTTTAACCCTTCTCAGAGATGAAAGAAAAGCCAAATTAAAGATCAGTAAAAAGACAATATAAAGATATCTAAGTCAGTAAATGAAAAGTAACTTCTTAAGTAAGAAAAATAACAATTTGCCTGAATCCTAAGCTAAAATCTCCTGAGAGTTTTTAGAGACAAACTGTAATATAAATATGCCCAAGTATACCTTTAAATCGTAGACAATATGAAATGGGGAGATGATCTGGAGATTCTTTGAACAAAAGTATCTGAAATTTACTGAGTGAGTATTGAATTAGAAGTTGTAATTTGGGTGATCCCATGGAAGATTTGAACAGAGAAAAATGAGAAGCCCTCTGCCAGTGAAAAAGTGAGAAAACATCTCTGTTGCCTGAGTTGAAAAACCCTTTGCCTTTGAAAGTGCTTATTTTTAAAAGATAACACCGCAATCTGTGAATCTATGACCGACATGTGTGGTCATGGAAAAGGCTACATAAATATGAAAGGTTCCACAATTACAGAATTTCCTGGGCAGGATGCTTTTGTGTAAGTTAGAAGCCACAAGCAGACTCTTTCTCTTGTACATAATTGCCGAACAACAGGAAAGGCTTCTTTCACTCAAAGACTAAATGAATGACTATTTTATAAGTAGTACTGACCTGGAGCTCTGAGTTTTGCAACTTTACATTGTTTGTAGAAAATAATCAGTTTTGTAGTGGGACAAAGGGTTAGTTTAAAAATTCATATGTGATTGGTTTTTCCCTTTTCCATTACTTCTCTTAGTATGTGTTAATAAAATCTATCTGTTTATCTTAAGTTAAAACCTGTTTTGCCTTTTTCTACAAAAACCCTATCTCCTAGTTGGCAAACAAAATTCGGCAAGCATGAAGCCACCACATAAACAATGCAATGACTTGAATTAGTGAACCAAACCCACCAGACAACCAAAAGCCTCCGTGTGCATGGCTGAAAGCCTGTATCTCCACAGGATGTTCTGGCTGCGCTGCTCTTCATTGTCTTTTGGCTGGAAATGCAATTGCACTTTCTTCCTCATCCAGAAGTCCACAGTTGGGCAAAACCAGGCCAGTGGG